>BPTQ01000006.1:170358311-170392803 GCA_019973895.1 Chrysanthemum seticuspe
GCAGCGGAAAAGGTAACTAGGGCGTGACGTTCACAACACAAAGACAAAAATATAAAGAATGACCTCTAAATATGTCAACATAAAATTGGTGAATTCATAAGTTTATGTAAATGTAAATGTTAAAGTGCGGACCACAAGATTTCGATGTGTGTATGACCATTATAACAAATACAATGTCATAGAAAAGTAATATTATTGCCCTAAGCTCATATTCTCGAAGCTTAACATTTTTGGTATGCATAAATGTACACACACACACACACACACACACACACACACACACACATATATATATATATATATATATATATATATAAACATCTCCCGCTTGGGTTTCAACTATTGGTAAAGCGGTCATACTTCCTTCACCTAAAAGAGAACTTAATTTAGCAGACTCATACTTGATCTAGTTACTTTTTTTTGGAATTGAGAGAATACCCCAAATGAATTTTACTTTAGTCCTTTTGTTTCCGAAGTAACTCGCATCAACTAGCACTAGTTTGATGTGAACCTTTAGGAGTAATTCATTAAATTGGTTAGATTGGCTATACATACATTTTCACAAAGAAACTGCCCAAGACTAATGATTGTAGATGTCTCTTCACAATAATTGTAATGGAGAAAATACCAATTCAAATTCAATGGATTCAAAATGATGTTACTGCACGTTGAAATGATGACTTCTGGCCTTGCCAAAGGTCGAAATGCTAGCCGCAAAAGTTCCAATGCTACTACTCTGCCTCAGAATATCTTGAATGGCCTCTGCCAACACGGGGGCCGCTCCTCTTTACCGTCCTATTACTCTTCAACTAGAGGATTGGTTAGACCGATTGGACAGCTTTCCTGAGCGAGGAAGGGAAGAAGGAAAGACATAAAATAAAGCAAGTAACCCGAAACCCTTTCTTTTTTAGAGAACCGGCAACAATTCAAACTAAAAAAAAATGAGATGATTTTTCTATATCGCAATTGAATTAATGAGCCTCCCAATATTGGGAGGCTCATTACTTCAATTAGTCCCCATGTTCCTCGAATGAATTGTTGGGCCGAGCTGGATTTGAACCAGCGTAGACATATTGCCAACGAATTTACAGTCCGTCCCCATTAACCACTAGGGCATCGACCCAACGCCTAATTCGTTTTAGACGTTCCATAATCAACTTCCTTTCGTCTCCCAAGTAGACTTGCGGAATCGAAGCGAAGAAATTATGAGTTCATGCCACGACGATCTATATGGAAGGGAAGTTATTTTTGATGCATTCCTATTGAGAATGAAGAAGAAGAGAGATCTTCTTTTGAACAGGAAAATTGGGTCACATCTTCTTTGTTTTGCCGGAATTCGTTGATTGCTCCGTACGAATTTACAATGGAAAAACTCCTGTTCGTTGTAAGATCACTGAAGGAGGTCTTCAATTTGGAGAGTTTGCTTCTACACGGAAACGATATATATATAAGTGTCCCTGTAGGTGTCTAGCCAAGCACCCAAATGTTCCCAAATGATATGCATCCATTTACCCAGTTGGAGCTAACATGGATGGGGGTCTCAACCCAATAGATCTATTCACAGAATTCGCGCTTACAGAAATTAACGGTTCATGATAAATTGGGATATAATGGCTAATGTGGCAACTTAGGCAATAAGTATATGTTTGTGTTCTTGTGTCCGTATGTAAAAGGAAGCAAAGTATTCTCACCCCGAGTGTTTCAAAATAAGTATAAACATGTAATAGCGGGGCTATAAAACTCACCTTGAGTAAGTAATGTGAATACGGGAAATGATAAGTGTGTTCAACGAACAAGTGATCTTAACTACGACCAAAGTAAATAAGTCATTTTAGGGAAAATACAATATGAACTAGATGCATATGCGTTTTACAAAGTTTTATCACCCTTTTACACTTGTTGCGAGGTTTTAATAAGTTACTTCGGTTAAAAATTTAATAAAAATAGTCAAAATGTATTTTTAAGTAACCAATACTTTTAAACTAAAAATAAAGTTACTGATTGAATAAAGTCCATCTTAGAATGAGCGTAAGTGCATCGTTTCTAACTTGTTTTTATCCGTTAAACTCTCTAAACATAAATAAACATGTCTACTTTTATTATTTCAATGTCCCGGTTTGTGGAAACATGATTTAGTTATAGATCTATACCAAAACATTTTCGGACCTGCTGTTACACTTTTCAAAAAACTTTTTAACTTAATTGGACAAGATCTCACATGACCCATATTCCATGACCCATAAAACCCAAAACCTAGATTTGTTACCCAGCTATGGCAGATCCCGCGAATCCCTTTGGGTCAGGCAACTGGATCCCTTTTCAAAGGGATCCTTGGGGACAAAACCATTTTTGGTTCTTTTGCCTATAAATACCAACCTTTGCACACCCATTTCCACACACTTAAACACTTAATTTTCACTAGTTTTTAGCATACATTAGTAACCATTAGATCCATCATTAACATCAATCATTCACAATATAAAATCTTTGATCATAATGCTTCTAACCTTCATTTTGTTGTAAGCATACTCTACCAAAGCAAGTCTTAGAAGACCTTTCCATTTCCATCCACTACATGTACATATATATAAAGATCTGGAAAATTGATGATCTTATCATCTTCATCCATTTGAAGGCTTCTCATCAATAGAAGTTTATTTAGATTAGTCTTTTATATCCATTATACACATTGTCTTGGATCATCATTTGTAACATCATCTTGTATCATTAACTGGTTTATGTGTTTGTGCCATAAAACACAAGGTTTGTTATGTTGGGCTACAAAACATAAAGGGTTTGGTTGTACCCGAAGAAGGACTTGTTGATCCCAGTTCACCTTGTAAATATAGATCTTTGATAGTTGGTATAAGAAACTGTTTGATTCTCTAAGTATCAGGCGGAATATAACATTTATAGAATAAGAAGAACACAAATGAATAACAATAAAAAGCTTCAATATTATTAGAATAATAATACGAGTGATCTTGATATCACTAGGGTTTACATCCTTAAAGCCGCCTTAAACATATATCTAAACAAATGACCTAGGATCCCCTTTTATATGCTAAGGAGTCCTACTAGGTTACAATCACTTCCTATACAATCGTATCTTTTCTATACTTATCTAATACTACATAATAGGAACGCGTCATTCCATAAATACAAAACAGACTCTAAGACTCCAGCAGTAGCTTAACATAACTAGTAGTAGGTACATATACTCTGGAAGTACTTCAATATTCAACAACATAAACTTTACTCTAGCAGTGGTTTCCCCAAGTCCAGCAGCAGTTACCACTTAGTGTATTCCTTTGATTCTTTCCAGCAACACCTAGCAGTAGGTAGAATACACTAGCAGCAGTTTCAATAACATCAGCAACATATAACACTTAGACCATTTCTTCAAGAACTCTATAAGCAGTTGATTCTCCCAAAACAGTAGTATCCATAAAACCCAACAATCCTCCCCTAAACTTGATTTTTTCTCCTCAAATCATCAAGTTTCCTTTCAGCATAAACAACCACCAGGAGGATGCTTCCAAACACACTACTTCTGCTTCTTAGGGTCGAGAACCTTTTCATACTTTCTTATCAACTTGTAAGCTTGATCATCAGATAAGAAATATCTTTGAACTTTGAGCATCTGGGGAACAAGCATCTGTCTTATAACATCTTTGTTAGCTATAAGTTGAGGATAGTCTTTTCCACCAGCATGTATATCACCAAACCATGAGCAAACAGAGCATGCACACCACAACCCTGGTATAAATTCCATTGCTGAACTGTGTTGTTTCTCAACTTTACCTACTCTATATCCTCATGAGCTGGCTCAAACATAACCTTCAGATAATGCCAAATAACTGCATCATAGACTATCTTAGGATAAGGACTGTGCTTTTCCTTAAATATCCTCCATATAGCTACAAGACCCCCCCATCCAGATACTGAACCATCTGAGTAAACCTAATAAATATTTGAATTTGATCATTGGCTCTTTTGACATCCTAGTATGCCTCACTCCCATCTCTGACCCCTGAAATAACATCAACAACAGGATGTTTAACCCCCAAAGGAGTTTCATCAACCATTTCAGGTCCAGAATACTTAGTCAGAACTGTAAACTCCTGCAGTTTTTCTCTATCCTTTGGATCAATTTGCTCATCATCCTGCTTATCAACTTTTTCACTAGTATCTGGTCCTTCCTGTTCTGTGTCAGACTGCTCATATGCTTTGGACTTGTCAGCTTTTCTCTTCTTTCTTCCTCTGGTTTTACGTCTAAACCCAGTTCTCTTAACACCAATAGTAGAACTCTCTTGCTGGGCCTCTTCCTTCACCTTTTCATCCACTACATGCTCCTTTTCCACCTGCTTTACTTCCTCTACCACTTTTTCCTTCAAAGGCTCTGTAGTTTCCATAGGTACAAAGTTTTCTATTTCACTTTTTGCCTTCTCATACATTTTTTCAATTTCATCATCAGTAAAGGGCTTTAACTATACCAACTTCCAACCCTTCATGTTCTTCAAGTAGTGGCATTGAAAGTGTCGTATTTGTTTCATAGTTGGTGGTTTGAGCATCTTTTTCTTTAATCTTTCAGCAGCATATTTTTTTCTTCTCTTCTCCATGAAATTCTTTAGCCACTGAGTTCTTTCCTCTATTGTGTAATTCTCCTCATCTTCTTCTTTGAGAATTCTATTTAGTTCACAATCAGCATCACCCTTAACCCTTTCTTTATCCCACTTAGCCAATAACTCCAAAGTCTTTGCCTCATTCTCCTTTGCAATTCTTTGTTTCTCCAGAACTTGTTCATTTTCTGAAGCAAACTTAGCTTGTAGTTCAGCAGCCACTTTTTATTTATAAGCAACAATCTTCTCTTTTGGCCATAACTCTATAGGTATCACAACAAATGGATCAGGCTCTACATAGACTCCCTTGCCTTTTCCATCATACTTATGTTGATAAGAAGTTGCTTTTGTTGTGGAGACTGGTTCTTTGAAGACCACACATTTATTTGGTGGTTTTGGTGCTTGTGGTGTAGGTTGAGTTGTTGTAGCTGTAACATGTGTAGGTTGAGTTGTTGTAGATGTAGCAGGTGTAGCAGAAGACTCCTTGAACACTGGCTTAGATTTCTTCAAGTCCATCATTGACTTTGCCATTGTTGTATCATCTTATGTAACATCAGTTGGAGTAGCAGTACTGTCATCCAAAACAGAAGCAGATGCAGCAGCAGGTTCATTTAAACTAGCAGCAGATCTAGCAGTATTTTCAACTATACTAGCAGCAGGTTCCTTAAGCCCATCAGTAGTTTCCTCCCCTGCAGCAGTACTTTCCTCTGTCACCTTGTTAATTTCCACTGCTTGATCCTGCTTCTTTTCCACATTCATATCCACACTCATATGATCCAAACCATTACCCTCATCATCCAATCTTGCATCCATATTGTTCTGAGCCTCCCCTGAAGTTGTGACATTTTCATTCCTCTCCTATTTGGGAGCATCCTCCCCCAAACTTGACTTTTCAGAATAAATAACCCTGAATGCAATACCAGCTTTTTTCAACCTCCTGTACTTAGCTGTTCTTGACCTTTGTATGCCCTCCAAATATCTAACTCTTGACTTAAACTTCTTTATCTCTGCACCATGAGAAGCTGTTAGCTGTTGGAGGCTAAGAACATCATATGCCAATTTGGTACATGTTTCCATCAATTCCTTAACTAGTCCATTACTATCCTCACCACTTCGTCTTATGTTACCTAGCCCGAGAGGTGGATCACTAGAATTGTAATGGTGTACATCATTATCTGTCAAATCCTGATTCACTGGTGACTGGTCTATCCTCATCACTTCGGGATGTGTAACCTTCCCTGAGAGGGGAATCCTTGGATGTAAACTCAGTCTGAAACCTAGTTTGAGCATCTAAGCCTCCTATATTTTTTGTTTGGCTGGGGTTTCCTTCATCAACAGTAGGCTCCTGAGATCCTACCACTTTAGAAGTTGCCTTGGCTTGGGTCTTACTTATGTTACCACTATATTGCTCTGCTGCTAAGCTAGAAGCAGTAGTGGCAGCCCTTGCCAACACGTCACCTTCCCTTCTTGTGACAGCCTCATCTGGATCCATACCAGTGCTAGCCTGAGGTAGCTGAGCACCCTTTTGTGACTTCCTACATTTATAGGTCTTTCTTGTTGGTTCAGAGGAAGTTTGCAAAATGGTGGATGTGTGCTGGGTAACAGCTGGGATTCCTGCACCTTCATCCTGAGTTTGTTGCAAGTTCACCATGTTGTCAAAAACAGGTGTAACCTTGCCTGAAAATCCAAGTCCTTTCTTTTTCATAAAACTGAAAACTTTCTTTGTGATCTTTGGTGTATCCAGGGTGCCTTTATGAGTTCTTGTCCTTTGAAATTGGTTGTCAACAAAAATTTGCACAAACCTTGGATACAAAAAAAGAAGTACTTGAATCACCACAGTTTTTAATCATACCATATAAAATCATTTTAGAAAAATTAAAAGACTGACCCTGAGTCAAGCACACAATAGCAGAAGCTATATTAGTACTAAACTCATTCCAGCCTGTTGTATTTGGACTGATGCAATGCAGGATGGTATGAATCAACAATTTCCATTGAGGGGAGAAAAGCCTTTTGAAAAATTTTAAATCATTGTTAGGCTTTTCATACCCCATTCTTTCCAAACCTTCAAAAATTTGAGGAGTAGGGAGACAGACAATCCCATTGTCATCTGCTAATTCCAAGGAATTTCTAACAGAAGACTCATTGATCACTATCTCCTGTTTATCCACAAAAGCTTGAATTTGTGTTTCCCCATTAATAGTTTTGGACTTAGCAGTAGCCCAGAACTGTTTAATGATGGAAAGATATATTGTAGGGGATACTATTAATGCATACCTTATAGGGAAAGCATTAAGAAAATCAATTATTTCAGTAAACCCTTCTGGTTATGGAATGGGTTTATCCAGCATAACGACCAAATTGTGATTATCGGGAAAGGATCTTGTCGACATCATGATTTAGTGTTTGGGAATTAAGAGTTTGTAGTTGGGATGTTAATAGGAGTGTTAGGGTTTATGACAGAGACAGATTTGAGTGCACAAATCTGATTGAATGAGCCAATTAGGGACTTAAACACCAAATGTTACGATTTCATTTCTATACTTTCAAACTAAGCAGCATATAACAAGCAGTAGATTCTTTGGCCCAACAACATTTTCTTTTTGCCTAGCAGTACTCAGTTTGTTAATAGCAGCATCCACTCGATATTGGCATCAAACTAATCAATCTCCTTTTGCTTAATCCTGCAAATTGTTAATCCAAGACCACAAAACACAAGAAAAACCATTCCACCAGAATCACAACATGATTTATACTTAGCAACTGGAATTTCTACTAACAGCAGATTTCAGCAGCACTTTAGAACACAAGCAGCATTTTAAAACACTTGGCAACATTTTTACTTTTTGATTTACAGTACAAATCCATACAAAACTTTACAAAAACATTTGAGGATCAAACATTTAGAGATTTAACATTCCAATACTGGCAACTAAATATTGAAACCTGCCCACAACAAAAGCCTTGGTGTGTAGGTCTGCAACACTATTATCAATATGGATTTTAACCATTTGAATTAATTTCTTTTCATTACAATCTCTAATAAAATGATGTCTAATCTCAACATGTTTTGTTTTGGAATGTAAAACATGATTTTTAATTATACAGATTGTACTATTTTTATCAATGAATATTTTAGTGTGCAAAAAGTTGTACCCATAGTCCAACAGTTGTTCTGAATCCAAAGTACTTGACCACAACAACTAGCAGCAACCACATATTCTGCTTCATTTGTGGAACTGGCCACCACAGTCTGCTTCTTGCACTGCCATGAGATAAGTCTACAGCCCAAAAACTGACATCCTCCTGTAGTAGACTTTCTATCCAAGCTAGCTCTTGCATAATCACTGTCTGTGTATGCTGTCAAGTCAAATGGTGAATCTTTAGGATACCAAAGGACCAGTTTAGGTTGCCCCTTTAAGAATATGAAGATCCTCTTCACTGCATTAAGATGTGAAGCTCTAGGTGTGACTTGAAATCTTGTACACACACAGACTACAAACATGATGTCTGGCCTTGATGAAGTGAGATACATAAAAGACCCAATCATGGATATGTAGAGATGAACATCCACAACTTCACTTCCATCATTTGGGAGCAATGGCTTAAGTTTTTCCATAGGTGTGCTTGCAGTTTTTACATCTTTAAACCCAAACTTATTCAGAATCTCAGCCACATACTTCTCTTGGCTAATAAAAATACCCTCCTTCTTCTGCTTCACTTGCAGCCCCAAAAAGAAGTTAAGCTCTTCCATTGAGCTCATTTGAAACTTATCATGCATAAGCTACTTAAATTCCACACACAACTCCTTGTTAGTAGACCCAAAGATGATGTCATCAACATAGATTTGAACCAGCAAAATATCACCTTTTAGATCTTAGTATAAACAAAGTTTTATCAATGGTACCCTTGTGAAACCCATTGTCCATTAAGTAAGTGGACAGGGTTGCATACCATGCCATTGGAGCTTGGTGTAACCCATACATAGCATTCTCTACCTTGTAAACTTTGTCTGGGAAATCAGGATCTTCAAAACCAGGAGGATAACATACATATACCTCCTCTTCTATTTTCCCATACAAGAAGCAACTCTTTACATCCATCTGATACACAAGAAAATCTTTGAATGAAGCATATGCTAAGAATAACAATCCTTGCAACTGGAGCAAATACTTCATCATAATCAAGACCTTCTGGTTGTGTGTATCCCTGAGCAACCAATCTTGCCTTGTTTTTCACCACTATCCCTCTTTCATCCTTCTTATTTCTGAACACCCACTTAGTACCAATAGCAGATTTTCCATTAGGCAGATCCACCAGAGACTAAACTTGTTGCAACTTAAACTGCAACAATTCTTCCTGCATGGCTTTAACCCAACTCTCTTCTGTCAAAGCTTGATGTACTTTCTTGGGCTCAACTTGGATTGGAAACAGGCAAATAAATAGTTTTGGAGATCTTTATGGCTATTTTTTTTTATGAAGCGATATAGCAAAGAACCCTTGATCAGTTAAGTCCTTTAAACCCTTGGAATTTGTTCTGGTTTGAACAGCAGAATGAAATTCTCCAATAATATTTTCCTTGGGATGATCTCTGTGAATTCTGGTAGTAACAATTGGATTGATAAGAATAACATCTTCTAGGTTGGTCATATCAACCTTTTTACCATCTAGCACATCATCATCTGTGTCAGCATACATATCCACAAAAGGAGGGATGTTGTGATCATCATCATAGATAATGGACATGTCTCTTGAAATATCAACATATGGCCTAGTAGTAGGGACATGGTAACTACTGCTAATGTTAGATTCACCTATCCATCCTTCTGCAGTATTAACATCTCGCATAGCAATAGGTTTGGGGTAACTACTGCCAGTGTTAATTTCATCACAATAAGTTTCAGAAGTAGGAACGCTAGGCATAGCACCAGGTTTAGGAGAACTACTGCTAGGCTTGCCAGTGTTGTTATCTGACATAGGATCATCCAATTGAGGTTCATCACCTCCAAAATCACCACCAGGAACTTCTTCATTTACATCACCTTTGTTACCTGGTTCTTTGGATATCACATCTTCACTAGAAGGTTGCTCTTTGTCATTCTATGAACTCTTCATTATTGAGGAGAGGGGAGTATCACCAGTCAAAATTTGCAGCAGAATGTAGTCTGCAGTAGATTCTTTCTCCACTCTTGCAGCAACATTTTCTTTGGTACATGCACATTTGTTAGACTGGTTCCCGGTAGTAACTGGCTCATAATTCATGGACTTGGTTAGCACATCAATATTAAATATCCAATCAGGACCTTTTCCTACAACATTGGGTTTACATTCATCAAACCTAATATGTAGGTTCTCCTCAGCATGTCTGGTTCTATTGTTAAATACCATAAAATCCTTACTATTTAGAGAGTACCCAACAAAGAATCCCTCGTCAGCCTTCCCATCAAACTTGCTCAGGTGATCTATGGTATTAAGGATAGTTACAGGACACCCAAATGGTTTCAAAAAGTCTAGGGTAGGGGTTATACCATGGAATAACTCATAGGGGGTCTTGTTATGAGGCTTCACTACCAAAACTCTATTCTATACATAACAAGCAATATTTACTGCTTCAACCCAAAAGGTTGTTGGTAATTTGGAATCTGCAAGCATAGTCCTAGCAGCCTCAATAAGTGTCCTATTCCTCCTCTCTGCAACACCATTTTGTTGAGGAGTTTTAGCTACACTAAACTGTCTTTGAATACCCTTCACTTCACAGAACTGGTTCATTTCTTGATTTTTAAACTCAGTCCTATTGTCACAACTTATTATTTTAACTTTGAGATCAATTTGGTTTTCTACTCTGGTTATAAAAGCCTTAAGGATCCCACTAGTATCATCCTTCTTTGCTAAAAGAGAATCCAGATGAATCTACTATAGTCATCTGTGACGACTAGGCAATACATTTTCTTCATTAAACTCTTAACAAAGGTAGGGCCAAATAAGTCCATATGAAGAATCTGCAATGGTTGGCTGATGGAGCTCACAGTCTTGGACTTACAAGAAGCTCTATGCTGCTTTCCCTTCTGACAAGCAACATAATTTTCATTTATGTCAAAAAGTTTGGAAGGTAGTCCCCTAACAAGATTTCCCTTCACAAGTTTATTCATAGTTTTAAAGTTCAAATGTCCAAGCCTTCTATGCCAAAGTCTAGACTCATCTGATGTGGCCTTAGCAAATAGGCAAGTCAAACCTTCCCTTGGAACTATGTGCTTTAGATCAACACTGTATATATTCTCTATCCTTGGAAGTCTAATTAGGATTTGACTTTCATCAACCAACTTAAAGTTTGAGGACAAGACAATACATTCAATGTCAGTAAAATGGACACTATTCTTTTTGTCACACATTTGTGACACACTGAAGAGATTGAACTTGAGTTCTTTGATAAAGTACATATCTTCAAAGTCCAAAGAACTGGTTTTAATCTTTCCCTTCCCAGTGATCTTTCCACCCCTTGGGTTGCTTCCAAAGGCCACATATCCTCCATCAATGGGCACACAATCTGAAAGATAGGACATGTTTCCTGTTATGTGCCTAGAGCATCCACTGTCAATCACACCTCTATCCAATAAGTCCACCTGTGGATTGCCCTACACATAAAATAAGAGAATTAGTTTCTCTTAGCAACCCAAGCCATTATAGACTTGGATATGCCTTGTGCATCTATGTAGTTAAATCTTTGAAATAAATATGATGCACTGTTGTCTTTGGAGACATTGCTTAAATCAGAGGTCTTTGGTCTCCAAACCCAACATGCTGACGCCTTTACAGCATTGCCCTCATTACCCATAACAACATTTTTGGTCAAACTTGGCTTAGCAGTACGTACTTTTCTCCAAGCAGTTGTTACAGGTTTTCTTAAAGAAGTATTTACTTTTTGGTTATCCCTATTGTTTATAAATGTTTTTCTTCTATGAATGGGTCTAAATATAGTTGAATGTGCCCTTTTTAAAAAATATGTCTTTGTATGGGCATCATTCACTATTGGTCTTGTGGTAGCAGTGGAATTAGATCTAGCAGTATTTACATTTTTCAATCCAGATCTCATTAAAATTTCTTTTGGAACAAATGAATTTTGAGCATTAGAGTGAGTTGTATTAGCAAAATTAGAATGGTTCACCCTTTTAGCATAGTTCCACACTGGTTTTATCACCTTTTCTTTTAAATTATTCTTACAAGTATAATGCAAGTGATCAAAACTTCTACAAGTAAAGCAATGTTTATTATTCATAATAAAATCACTTCCTAATCTATCAGACATTAAATTGTTCCAATTCCTCTGATTTCCTCTAGGAGTGTTTTTGTAACACCCTAACCTGACAAGGGTTCGAATGCTACAATATGGAGTCATATTAGAACATACCGATGAAAATACAAATGGAAGTCTCTTATAAATAAATGTTAAATCATATAAACTGGCGACTTTAAAAAGAAATACATAATCCACCATGTCAAAAATAAATAAAATGTCAAAACAAGTGTTCTTCAAAATGAGTCCAAATGAAAAGGAAACTAGGGTTGGACCACTCAAGCTTCTACTCTCAGCCCAACAAAGCCCAACATCCCGTTTAGTACCTGCCGCTTGGAAAAGAAAATGCGGTTGAGCTTAAAAAGCCCAGTGAACAGATATGACAAAACGAAAACTAAACAAAATAAAGATACGAAGGGAATAAAAGGAAACCGATATCAAGGTCATAGCAAATGAACAAAATGAGTCAATGAGGAACCTGCATAACACAATATTAACAGATAGCAAGAAGAACAGAAATCAAAGGAGACCAAAACAAAGCAGCGCATCAGCGAATAGATATAACCACATATAAATAACCAAACATACAAATACCAGACATAAACAAATAGGGGTTGATAAATAGTATCATAAACAAAGCAAGTAACCAAACAGTGTACAAGCCTATCGGTCAGCGGATCAACTAAACATAAATATGGCAACACAAATAAATCAGATAGTCAGAATATATATAAGCTAAGCTGAATTTTGAGCAGGCGGAAGCAACTGAATAGAATGTAAGCATGGCAATCACACGAGTCAGATATCCACAGTTAATAAACAGAACAAGTATCATAACCAACAGAAATACTAACAGGAGTATAAACATGGTAGTCACATGTATCAGGTAGGAATACAGAACGAACATCATAATTAATTGAATTAACTAAACAAGAATATAGCATGGCAACTAAACAAGTCAACTAAACATATAATCGCATGATCAGAAGTGTAAGCATTGCAGATCAACACGACAGGCAAACATTAATTATTACGCCGAACCAATATCATAAGCAACGGAAAATACTAACCAGAGGTACAAGCATGGTAGTCACAAATAGCAAATAGGAATACTAAAATGATATTTATAGCCCAAAGAAATAAATGAATGAAGGTATAACATAAGTGTAGAAAATGGTGTGAGGGTTACAGAATTCTACCACGAGCCCAGAAACATATCATATCATAATATCATAATCATAATCTTCATAATTAACATTGTAAGCTCCCGGAAAATTTCAATGTACTTAAAGCCTTAATCAGAAGCTAAGCACGATTTATTTTATCATGAAATTTTCTAAACATCACATTTGCATATCATTTGGCATATGTATGATCAATGCAGCTTGAGCGTTCATAAACACACCGTTGTGATCAGAACAAAATTCCCCACGATCCTGATAACCTTAAAATACGTAACGAATACGTAAGAAAAATTGAAAAATACGAATTAAATTATAACAAAAATATATTAAAACTCGTATTGGGCCTCGGAAATTATTGGACTCTCTATCACTTCACAACTCAACCCGACACGTTATTGGGCCTCGTAACCGAACCAAGTCCACGCCATACCTTTTGTCATTGGGCCTCTTCTCCACCGAGCCCACACGTACATTCCCAAAGGGCCTTGGGCCTAACCATATTACATGATCTCATATAAAAGTCCATGCACCCTTAATTATTTATTTCGGGCCTAATTAACGAGCCTAACACCCAAGATTTGTAAGACTGGTGAGATTTAAGATGCTATTGTTTTTGTGAGCTCCTAACCGGTCGAGCAAAGGAAGAAAACAACACCAACTAGAAAACCAAACCAAACTAAGTATTCATTTCTTGGATCCTACTAGTTGGCGTGTAAATGTGTAGACGAAGGAGACACAAATCAAACTCAAGCCACCCTAATACTAACAAACTAATACCACAAGACACAATATAATACTACCCTAATCATTTGACCCAAAGGTTAATGTGTTCCTCATGCACATTCTTGATTGACAACACCATGTATCCTCCTAAAAATCGGCTGCCAACTCGTGGCATGCCAAAACACAACAAAAACCATCTCTACTTTATTGGAACAAAGGAAGAGACATGCTTATAATAATCAAGATCCCATGCTTGACTTTTCCTATAATACACCATCCTCAAATACACTCTAAGCTCACAACACTCACACTTAAGCAAATTCTCCCAACCCTTACGCATCTATTCTCACTACCACATAGAAATCATACACCATAGGTGTCCAAAGGGAGAAAAGGAAATCGAATAGAAGTAAGAAAAGGTAATCGTATAGAAGAAAGGTAGGAAGACTTGGGTAAAATAAGGATATGGGTAATATTATAAGGAGAACACGGTGTTAGAGTTGAATTATCATCTCATCGTTCATCTCCACTCATAACGAGTGATTGTAAGTCACCCTTAACTCATTTCCATTTCCTATTATCTCTTTTACACTTAATTATCACCCGATACCTAGGTTGTGTGCATCATTTCATGAAGAACTAGTGTCATACGCATGATATAGTTGGACCACGACACTTCGTCACTAGTTAACACAAGCCTAAAACATTTAGAAACACAACACGAACACATAATTACCATTCGTTCACTTGTTAAACCAACGAAAGGCCAATTGGGCCTAAAGCCCAACAGCCGAGCCCAATAAGCTCAAACAAAGTCCAAGTAAAGCTTGACCCGACCCAATGAGTCCATGATAAGCCCATAAGCACTAAAAATAAGTTGAAATCATTTTGAATAGTTTTCATTTTATAAAAATTATTTTCGGATTAGTTTTGCAAAAATACGAGACCTAGGGTCGAAATGGTAACATTTTCAAATGCTAAAGGGGAGTATATATATGCGAAAAGTGTTTTATGAAAAGTCTAGGGACTATTAATACTATTTTCAAAAGTATAAGGGGTAGAGTCTACGTACATGTGCACGCATGGAAACCACAAGGACCAGCTGTGTAAATAACTGAATCTAGTTATAACTAAGTTTTGGGTTAAAAGTGTCAAGTTGGAAAAGTAGAGGTTTAAAGCGAATAAATGAAACTTGGAGGGCTGTTATTGTAAAATTAGTTTTACCAAGGGATTAAAACTGTCTTTTATGGAATATTTGATATAAAATATATTTCGGGTAGAAAGTGTAAATTTCTCAAACTTGAGGGACTAAATTCGTACTTTTCGTAACTTGAGGGTAAAAAGTGTAAATTCGGGAAAAGTTTAGAAAAACTTATAATCTTATCGTAACTTCATAAAAACGAGTATTTTGATCATATGAATGTATTATTTTCGGATATCGAAGAACATATTTCATATATGAATATATATATCTCTATATTATATATAACAGGAGGCATTTGGCATTAATGCCACCTCAATGCCACCTCAATGACACCTCAATGCCACCTCAATGCCACCTCAATGCCACATAATCATTTTCATGCCACCTAGGCATTATATGTCCAATTTCATGCCACATAAGCAACTAAGCAATTTTTTAATCCACCTAAGCAATAATATTTAATTTTCGTATTTTTAATAATTATTTGTGTAAATTTCGGATTTTTATGTAAATTTTGGATTTTTTATAGTTATTTTCGAAATTTTTAATAATTATTTTTGTAAATTTCGGATTTTTATGTAAATTTTGGATTTTTTATAGTTATTTTCGAAAATTATTTATAAAAAATGAGCCTTGCAAGGATTGAACCTTGGTTATTTGGATAAACAACATGTGTGTTTACCACTAAGGCAACATGTTTTTTTGGAATATATGTTGCAAGTCCAAAATTATAAATCAATGCAACCAATTATGTAGGAGAATCCCTATAACTTAGGTAACCCTAAACAAAACATATACATAGAAAATTATATACGGTTCATTCATAATATACCTTTTCTCAAAAACCCTAATATTCATTCATCTAATGATCGTTTCTGGATCAGAGATATTATTGTATCACCAGTTGAATCCAGTGCAGAGATACTGAGACTGATATAATGTCTTTAAGCAGCAATATAGAGGAGTATGTGAGGTAAAGAAAGTATTACATTCCAATGTTCTTTACCTATTGATTTACCTAAGTATCTATGCAACTGTCTAATTGTATAATCCGTCTATGTCTCTATGCATTGAACTTGATTAAAGGTTTATGTGATGAAGTTTCATTGTACAAACAATGAATTTACTTCTGATCCGCTTATGAACGGATGGAAATTTATCACGGGTGAACATGCGCAGCTATGCTATTACTGCCAGTAAGTTTTAGAGTGTTTCTAGCTTTAACCCATGTTGGTTCCTTGAAATAGTATTAAAGATATGTATTGACAGAATTTAGTATTCTTTGCAGGTCATAGGGGAAGCTTTGCAATGTTTGAGACCTAATGCGTGGTTAAATGATGAGGTATCTGTTAACTGTTGAATTTCAAATCAAATCCACATCTATGCATGCAAAATATCACTGATGATTTCCTTATTGCAGGTCATTAACATTTAGCCCCGTAAATTTTCAATCTTTTTTTAAGTCTCAAGCTAAAACAGTGCATCATTTACTTTTTATTTATTTATATATGAAGTTAGAAGGTGGAATGACAAAGTATCATGAAAAAATGACGACTTTTTTTATTAGCTGATATAGGTTAACGATATGCTACATATACACACACATTTACTAAGTTATGCTCTAATGACGCGGGAGTACACCAACTTATTCATCATTGGTATGTTGAGCTTCAACAGTTTTACTATTTGTCTCTGTATCTAGCCTGTCTTTACAGTAAGGACATCAAAATAAATTGAATGACCATGTATTGGATCTTTAGGTTGTGAGTTCATGCCTGTATGGAAGCATTTGTAATAGCTACTTACCGACACTTGAGCTCCTTGCATCCGGTTTTGAAGCTTCTTATTCCCCAAAAGCAACACACGCTAGAAATAAATGCAATGGCCCATGAGAGCCTAATACATGCAGAAGGAATTTGTTATTCTCTTGCATAAACTGTATTTGAGCTAAATAGGTTCTTTATTTATGTCATAGACATCAACCAGCTCAATGTGTATTATTGATGTCAATAGTGTATTATTTATTTATTTGAACTGATGAACACGAGTGCAATAGATTGTTGGTTACAAAGTTGTTTACTATTCTTTGTTTCTGTAAACTCAGGTTACTCATGCGCTGACATTTTCTGCAACCGACTGTGTAAGTAGCAATGGGAGGCAGAAAATTGAAGAAGGTGGAAAGTGATCTTACGGTTGTGATGCTATGTCATTGCAACGTCAATTCTGGATGTTTCTTTAACCCGAGGTGATTGGTCTGCTTTTTTCCACCCTAAAATTATGGTATGCATGTGCTTATGGCATTGGTTATAGTGACTTTTTGTCACACCATATACAGATGCAACGAGTGGCCAGGTTGTATTGGATTTTCTATGGGACCTTTCGGCAGGGAACCGTTGCCGTAGATGCTCCCACAGTTGTCCAAATGAGAAGCGATCTTTCAGCTGCCGATGCTCATGACTTGGAACTCCTTTAGAGTTGTTGAAACGAATTGCAGACATTAGCACATAACAGAGGTTATTGACCGCTGAAAGGTTACACAATGGTTTTAATTACAGTGAGATTCTCATGTTCGATATTTGCGTCCAGAAGATGTGTAAACGACCTATGTGTATGCTTTCTTATTTGTTTTATGCCTACAGATGCAACATCTGGGAGTGTGACTGGAACCGTGAGTGAGAGGAAAAGGACAGCTTCAACCTCACTTTCGGGTAATGATACCTTTGTCGTAAAACCCCATTATCGTCTTTATTCACTCCCCTGTATATCTAAATGACGTTGATGTTCTTATGGTAACAGCCGCTGATCCGGGCACATCTACTGTTTGCAAAAGGAGTATTGAACGATTGCGCAGAGGTTGTTTGTAAGCATCACCCCTAGACGTAGCTAGAATATGTAAGCAAGGGCCATAACTTGCTACTACTCATATAATTTCTGGAGTTTTTTGCCTTTCTAATCATCGTATGTGACACAGGCTGCAGGAAATGCTCACTATCTTTTCTCAAGGATTATAAAACTTACGGTTGTCGAACTCTACTGCACACATACGACTGCATGTATATTCTATTACTTGGCTATTAATGCATAAAACAATATTAATATGGTTTCAAATGTATTTCAGTTACGTTTGGCTTGCTCATATGGGTTGAAAGTCCGCCACAATGGCTAGAAATTCTTAGAGCATTGTAAGTTGCAACTTGCATTAGTATATTTCTAAATTGTGTTTTCATTCTAATTTTACACTTAGTCGATATAGTATGGTTGTGTATGCTTGCAAGAAGTGTAAGGTATGTAGATAAATTTAACCCATAATTGATTCATATGTACTAAATGGTTAAAATGTTACCTGAAACGGTTATGTTGTATGAACTTATATCAAGATAGAGTGCCTCTCAAGCCTTTAAGTACTAAATCATACAGAGATGGAAGCTTACGATTATTAAAGGATACCGCAGTTAAAGATTATTATGACATCTCAGAATCAAGCCAAGATAAGTTAAAAGACTCAGAAACGTCAAGTTCAACAAGGTTCAGAAATTCTTTTAGTACAGGTGATTTGCGGAAAACCATTTCAAGTATCATAACAAAAGAAGAAGTTAGTTTTGACAGCGATTTTGCTGAACCAAGTGAAACAAATGGAACTATAAGTGTGAATAATGAAGAGAAGGCAGATGTTATAGAAACCGACACTGAAAAGGATGGCATTGATGGTAAAAAGTCTTCAAAATACAATCTTGAATACTTTGACCATGAGGGTTCTGGTGGTTGGATATTTCTTGATGAAAAAAGACATTTTTGTATTACAGCCCAAAGTGAACCAAGAATGAGCTTTATAAATGATTGCAAGATACCCGCAATCGTGGTGAAAGTAAGTTCCTTTCGTTGTTTGGTGATAGGTCAAAATAGATCGGGTTCTTGTGATACTTGTCAACACTACTTGCCAATTCTTTTAGAATGCTTAAAACTTACAACGTAAAAGTTTGCATCTTTTTCTTAATTTTTTGTCTGTGTATTATCCGTTTCAGCCAAGAAGAAAAAGGCCGAGAGTTCGGGGACAACAGAAGCTAATCAAAATAGTCAGCATGAGGTCACAGCAGCACTGGAAATGGGAGTTGACATGGAAGAGACTAAAACTGTGGGCTTCATGCATGGTGAGATGGAAGATAGTGGTGGGATACATAACTCAGATCAACTTTAAATGGCTTTCCATGTTGATGACAGAGGTGGCAATAATACAGTTGATGAAGATGACGACATGGGAGATGATGACGATGACAATGATGAGGACCGTGATGACTAGGATGAAAATATTGCAGAGAATGGTCCAGCTTAGATGTCTCTTGCTGATACAGATGTGAAATATCATGATGAAACTGAATTGAGAGATGAATATGACGAAAACATGGTGGATCAGGAGGCTGATGACTACCATGCAAATCGTGTTATTAAGGTGAGATGGAGAGAGTCTATTGACCGTTTAGACCATATACAGGCACATGGGCACACACGATCAAATTTTATAGTTGAATGTTGTGTATTCTTTAGTTTCGTATCTGTTATTTATACTTATTTTAGGTGAATATCAGTTACATCTTGGTACCATTTGTCGATTTTTGATGTTTTAATTTATACAGGCCAATTATAGGGAAAAATATATAGAAGGGAAGGATGTGGAAGAAGAGTTGAAAGAGCATGTGGGTATACTAAGACAAAGTGAACTAAGATGAAAAGAAGCTGAAAAGGAGCTTAAGGTTAGACATGATCAAACTGTTACTAACTTACTATGCATCGACTTCATAAAAAATGTGCATATTACTACCAAGGAGTATAAGAGGATGATGTCATCTACGCCTGCGGCTCAAGTACATATACTCAATACAATATGCTGAAAATGTGAGTTTCTATCAGCGTTTACAAATCTCATTATGTTGGCACAAATTTAATGAGTTTGATAAGATTTAAGTGATATTTTTGTTTCATGAGGTTATGATGGTTGTGTATAGCTTAAATGATTTATTTAGCTTGCAGATTCAACGTACCATGGATCTCCACTTTTGTTATTGATTCTTGGCCCGCTTACTTTAAGTATGTATGTAAGTTTATGGTGTATTCAGTGATTTCTATTGGACATGATAAAATGTATATATCGCCGATTGAGTGATTCCGCGTACTTCAATGCAAGTTTGTGCAGGTCTATATGCATTATTTTTTTTAGTGTTTTTATTGCAAAAATATTAACAGCGTAAGTGGTCCACACTTGCTGCCACCAGCAAAGGCACTAACACCAGGTCCAGTAAATTAAGCGATACCAACTCTGGTAAATGAACCACTACCAAAAGCCCAACAACTTCTGTTAACAGGTTCGGGTATGCCGTGTCTGATAGTATTCATGCAGCAATCAAAGCTACACATGAAAATAAGAAAGCTTACTACCAAGTTAGGACTGAAATGCGAGCAGCTCTACCCAATGGTGGTGGTGGTTACCTTCAAAATTCCGTCATGGCTACTGTTTTCTGAGCGTTTGCTGAATAAGCCTGAAGTTTCAGCATAAGGCTGATGATTTTATTTTAAATTTACAATCTGAAAGTTGGGTCATAATAGGTTAAAGCACCAGTGGATCCGACAAAAGAATTGTCTAGGTTGGTTTATGAGCACAAATATGAGGAGGCTTTCACTAATGCTCTGCAAAGAAGTGATGTTTGTATCGTCTCCTGGTTATGCTCTCAGGTATGCTTTGTCATATGTTTTCTTAAACTGATATGCGACACATCCAAAAAGCTTTCATGGATGATGGATACGGTGGTGGCCATAAAACCATCTGATGGAATGATAGCTATGCATGTACAACCAATCTTAGATCAAGTCTATTCTATATTAAATCATCAGGTCAGCCTTCCTAATACGTCAGTTTTTGAGCTCTCAAGCATTCGTGTTCTCATGAATAAGTGGACTATACAACAAAATAAGCATCAAGGGGTACAAGAAAAATCAATTAAGTTTTGCAAGGTAAACACATGGATCAAAATTGAAGAACCTTGATCATGAAGGCAGATTGCTGCACATATAGTGGCGTCTAATGCAATCACTTGACAACCTCCACTCAAAATTGAAGAAACTTGACCATGAATACCAATTCACTAGCTTTCAAGGGCAAGTAAATATCTCATCCTCATCATTAGGACCATCAACCACCTCTAATATTTGCTTCTTCTAATAACCAGAGTAAATACAGAATCCCAAACAACCTCTAAATGTGCTGCACATTGATTTGTAATGGTCTAAAGAGCGGTCTAAGAGATTCAGACAATATGTCACGAATCTTCTTGCCTCTCAAGACCCACACATCAAGGTCGAAACGTTCCACCTTAGTTGCACTCCATCATTACGATTACCCTCCTTCTTTTGCTATAGCAAATTATGTCAACGATAATTATAAGACATGCCCGCCCATTGGGCGGGCTACGACCACTAGTATATATATATATATATATATATATATATATATATATATATATATATATATATATATATATATATATATATATATATATTATTAGAAAATAATTATATATATAAAATCCGATAAAACACACGGGGAATCTAAACAAGTTAAAATACTCAACCAATCCATTAAGATCACAACGGGGGAAAACATTTCACTTATGCGTAAGTGAGGATCATTAACTAAGGCAATGTAGCACGTGAATTAACTTAAAACGTTAATCACGCACGCACACTATTGGATTGGACAATCAAATGATCTATTGAATAAGAATATTCAATGCTCTATTATTTTGGTCGCGAACCTAAATGCTCATTTTATTGAGACTCGCCATATCATCATTTTTAGGTTTCGGTTTGGAACCTCTGCTACATTGTGCTTGATCTGTTTGTGCTTGTTCATTATCATCAAGGTGAGTTCATAGCCTCGCTTTTACTTTTATTTGCAAACCCCGCGAGCGAGATACATGCTTTAAATTAGAACACAAGGTTTTTCATAAAATGTTCGCCTCTTGATTATTGGAACTGCCTAAGTATTTAGCCATAAGTCCCCTGATCATGAACCATTAGTCACCGCGAGTGAACGCATATATCATGAATAGTACTATGGGGATTAACCACCCCGTTTCGGTTATAGAGAAATAACCGGGGCGCACCATATTTGAATTGCATTAGGTAATTGGCTATTACCTCCTTTGGGGCAAAACTTACATACACCAGTAATTCGGTGTATGTAGTTGATTCGTTGTGAAGTGAGTGGTGAAAAACACATTATCAACGTATATCAAAATAACCGTAAAACCCGACAAATCAACCTTTTAGGAAAAGGGTTAACGTGCCAAATCTTACGGGTGTGATAAAAGTGATACCGGAAAAGTGATTTCCCGGGTCGTGTCCCAACGAGGTGTGAATGGAAGGATTCGTTGAGTTTCGTGATTTGAACTTGAATTGGTTTTGATGATTTTTGGATTTGAGTTACGTTTTCTACAAATTAATTAACGGGAAGGTAATTAAGGCAAGGGAATCCTAATAAACTAAAAATAAACTATCACTAAGCCTAAGGAATGATAAAACGAAGCTACACTAAGTCCTAGGGTGCAAAAACTAAAAAACGTAAAAACCGGCAACCACCCGAGCCATAAACGTAAAAGTTTTTGCAATTTAAGGGCTACGGGTGTGAAATTAATTTTCCTACGTTCTATTTGACTAAAAATAATTTTAGAAAAAGACCGGGTATTTTTTTGATTTTTAAATTAATTACTACGAATTAAAAACTATTAAAAACTAATTAAATGACTAAAAATACTAAACTATTTAGGAAAAATCTGAAAAATTCACAGAAAGTACTTTGAACAGTGCTCAATCAGAGAAAAATAAGAAAACACATGGTTGTTTTGGAAATAAGCTGCAAAATAAGCCAAGAAGTGCTTAAACCAAGAACTGCTAAAACTAACTTAAGGAATTAATTGTGCAAATAATGAACGAGACAAGTCCCAAGGGCAGTTGGTTGTGTGGTGTTGTGAAGTGGTCATGTGCTTTGAGTGGGGAGACGTGGGTTCGAGTCCCACCAGTCACCCATTTTTTTGAAACATTTTTTTTTTTAGTTTTTTCTTTTGGAAATCAAACTTAGAATCAAATTAAAGAAGTTTTGTGAAAACTTGACTTCTAAAGACTTATCAATAAGCTGTTTGACTCAGCTTATTCCAACAGTAAGCAAGAAATACAACCAAACACCCTTTGACAGTTTTAGTGTGAAATAAACTAAACAAGCACTAAAAAATCAAAATGAATACACATTTAAGCTAAGAAGTGCACTGATAAGCTACAATTAAGCAATACTAACGGGGAAACAGTTGGCATAAGCTGTGAGGGAATCCTAAACTAATGAGATAATAAGCTAAGCTAAGGATGAGTCCTAAAGCTATAGTGAGAAATAAACTAAGCGAATAGGCTCAATAAGCACTAATAAGCTGAACTATGCTAAGTTAATCTAAATCTACTAAATAGCAATAAAAGTTACTAAATAAGCTAAAGGTTAATTAAATAAGCACTAAAAGAAAGAGACATGGCTGCTGTGGGATTGCAAGCTGCAGGGTCTAAACAGCCTGAAGGGCTTGTTTTGAGCTTAATTAATAAGCTGATAAGGGGACTTCCCAACCAAATGAAAGCTGCAAAAATTAAGTTAGTACAGTGGACATGCAAAAATAACCAACTAGGAGCCAAGGGGAGCTTTTATCAGCTTAATTTTAAGCTGATATCAGCTTGGATTGGACACTTTTTTTTACTGATGCAGTTTCAAAAAATTGGCGAGGGACAGATTTCTAGTGCTATATTCGCTAAGATCAAACTATCCTAGGTGCAAATCAAGTAAAGACAACTAAAGATGGGTACGTAGAGATGCAAGAAAAAGCAATGTGAAAAAGTTTTGACCAAAAAATAAGCTTCCTAAAAGGCCTTTGAACAGCAGCTGAGGCTGCTGCTCTTGTGCAGTTCTTTTTTAGACAGAAATAAAATCTTTGTCTTTTTTGTGCAAACCAACTTGTTCAAAACTTGATAAAGTGGTTTCTAATCTATTAATGACTAACTAAAATCTTGAAACGAGTTTGACTTTAACAGTTAAAATGGGTAAAAAAAAACTATTTGGTACCTTAAACAAGCTAATGCCAAACACCCCTGATGGGGTGTAAAACTTAAGAAAATGATTTTCAAAACAACTTGGCTTGAATTCCTTTTTACAAAACTGATTTGTAGCTTAAAATAAGTCCTTAGAACAGTTGATAAATGACAATAAGCAAACAAGCACAAAAGTGCTTATTTGCATATAAGCAGAAAAATTAAACTAATAAGCTAAAAGAGAATTTTTTCCATTAACTTAAAAGACAAATTACAATTTAAAAACAGAAACTAAACTTTTAAAACTACTAAAACCTACTGCCCAACTTGGCTACAAAGTCCTCTATTTATACTAAGCTAAGATAGGGTCTTCATCTTCAAGTCTTGTGTTTCTTCTCTGAGGGCAGTCAAGCCAAAGAGAGCTTTGTGCTTTCTTCATTCAATCCTGGCCATCCAATAAGTAGGTACCAAATGAACTTGATCTTAGCCATCCACTGGTCTTTTTGAGCCAAGGATTGCCATGGTGGCATCTTGGGAGAAGGAGAGGATGAGTGAGTGGGTTTGGGATTTGGGGTTAACTGGGTAAAAGGGTGAAGGTGGGTTGAGTGTTTTGGGGTTGGGTGATGTTGGGTAAAAGAGATGGTGAGGTTTTAGGGTTCTGTGTATTAGAGGATTTCTGGGTAACAGAGAAAGGGAAGGTGTTTGGGAGGGAAAAGAGGAGAGGGTCGGGTTGGGTATTAAAAAAATGGGTCGTGGGTTGTTATTTGGGTTTGGACTTGGATATTGGGCTTAAGTATTGGAAATGGATATATTTAACAACTTAGGGACTAAATGTGCACAATCTGAAAATCCAGGGATCACATATGTAACTTCTGCAAAGTATTATCCTAGGGCCAAACATGTCATTCTCTAATATTCAAGGGACCAAATCTGTCATTTTTTTTAAAACTCGAAGGACTGAAATTGTAATTTTCCAAAAATTCTTATAAAGACCAAAAATGACAAATTAGAATTACCAAAGGACTAAAAGATATTATTTTTCCAATTTAAAATGTCCAGGGGTAAATTCTGACAATCTTTGAAATTCCAGGGACTAAAGTTGCCATTTTAGAAAGTTGGGGGACTGAAACTGCTAATTATGCAAACTTTGTTCGTTTTTCGTTTGTTTTCAATAATTTTGCATCTGAAACATATAAAACACAATTTTGAGATATTTTCAGAATTTTGATGCATTTCGGAGTGTTTTTAGATGTTTTGCAGTTCAGATTTGACCAAAAATGATGAGTGAATAAGCACTCATCAAATCCCCCACACTAAACCATTGCTAGTCCCTAGCAATCTTTTGAGAAAACTTAATGGATTTGAATCTCTTTACCAAAAGCCATTACTTCTGGAGTAGCCAAATGTTTCAGTTCAAGTAAGAACTATGGTACACTGATAACCATATGATTTTGAGCAAACCACCAGCTTTCAACGGTTTTGATTTGTCTTTACCAGAAGCCGTTTGCTCTGGACTAGCCAACTCTTAGATAAATTATCAATATTATCTTTGGTGAGTCGATTACCAATTATGGATTTCCAACTGCCTTTACCACAAGCCATAAACTTGCGGGCTAGCCAACTCTTCACTAATTAAAGATATGGTGAGCTGAACACCATACAATTTTGGGCAAATTGCAAGCCGTCAACGGATTTGATAAATCTTAACCAAGAGCCGTTTGCTCCTGGATTAGTCAATCCTTTTGTTTATTAGACATGGTGGACTGATAACCAAAAAAAAATTTTTGGCCAAAAATGGGGGAATTGGGTGGTAATACATATGATAAAATTCGTGAGAATTCCCCCCCACACTAGAAATGAATATTGCCCTCAATATTCAAAGTACCGGCTGTTATGCCGAAACATAGAACGTAAAAGGGAAATACTACGGCCATTATTTGATTTTTTTTTTTGAAAACGTATATACAACAGCGGGGGGCAACTCCCCCACACTAGGGTGGTAGAAAGTAGAAAGAAGTCAGAAATATGGGTGAAAACCCATATAGAGTGCTACTGTTTTTGATTCCCGAGTCGCTAGCTTGACTCGACCCCGTATTCATTTGTTCTTGGGGAAGCAACGTGGAAAACCAATCTCGATCGGACTTTCGTTCACAGTGTTAATAAATATATGAACATCAGAAAGTTCCACATCGACGAGATACAACCGCGGTATTGTTAATAGTAGAAACTATAAAGGATGATACCGGGGTCAAAGATGGTGTCCTCATTCCCGAAAGAGAAAAGGGAAAGAGCAACCACACCATCTGTGAAGAATGGAATAAAGATGTGCATGAGAATGCAAGTCCATTCCTCATCAGTAAAAAGCAAATCACCATTTTTGACATTTTTAAGCTTAGTCTTGAAGTTTGTGTGGTGATTGCCAACAGAATTTCCGGTAGGGAGGGTTGGAAACGATTCTTCAATCAACAGATTTTCCAGAAAAAGGATGTCTCCCTCCGAATCAAAGTAAGTATTATCAATTCCTGTTGGAATCGACTCATCACTAAGAAAGGCATCGACTTCATTCCAAAAGTTGTCATCTTCCTCATCCGGAGTGAGAGAAGGGATGGAAGAGTCGGAAATAATAAGACTAGGGGATGATGGATCATTGTTGAGCAATTCTTCAATGGGAAGAATGTCTCCCATTGGATCACAAACATCATCATCCAATCCAGATGAAACCGAAGAGAGTCTGGTTTCATTCACATAGTTAACAAACTCAATACGATAAACTGATTCCGGAGGTGGGACAAGTGGTGTACTCTTAGAGCTAGCAATTTCCACCACTTCCGATAAAGTCTCTGATTCTAAATCATCGTCATCAAGAACACTCTGGACTTCCTTGGTACAACTTTCAAACCATTTGTTTGAACCAGGGTTGGTTTTCAAAGCTTTTAGCTCAACATGTTTTTTATGACTCCTCTTAACCGTGAAATTTGAGAGTGTTGCATTGATTCTTTCAGATTTTTGATCAATTGTGGCAACACTATGTTTGTATAGAGGTTTGGAGTTCTGGTTGATATTAAACGTGAGTTCTTCGTTGTCGACCCGTATGGTCAACTCTTCAGCAAATACATCGATTAGAGCACGGCTCGTTCTCAAGAAAGCTCTCCCTAAGATGAGGGGAACTCTAGAATCTGCATCAAAGTCTACTACAACAAAGTCAGTAGGAAAGTGAAACTTTCCTACTTTCACCACGACATCCTCGGCTATCCCAAGTGGACGAGTTTGGGTACGGTCCGCTAGCTCGAGTGTCATACAAGTGGATGTAAGTTTAGGAAGAGATAATTTCTTCCATACTGAGAGTGGCATGAGGTTAATGCTTGCGCCAAGATCGGCCAAGGCGGAGCATTGAACCATCCCCAAGAAATCACACGGGATTAAAAACCTGTCGGGGTCTTCAAGCTTTTTGGGAAGCTTCTTGAGAAGGACCGCTGAGCATTGCTCATTGAGAGGGGTTTTAGCCATCTCAGATAACTTATCTTTGTTGCTAAGCAAGCCTTTAAGCGTGGATGCAAATTTGGGCATTAGAACGAGAGCATCAACGAAGCTTATATCAAAGTGCAGTTCATTGAAAATTTGGAAAATTTTTTCCATTTGCTCTTTGGTTTTGTCTTTGAGCTTCTCATCATGCAATCTTGATGGGTAAGGAAGCTGACTAGACTTTTGAGCCGGGACGAAAGTCATTTCTGGCTCAGAATTTGTCTTCGGAACTTCGGGTTCCGGACTTAAAGCTTGGACTACCGAATGTGGGACGTGTGCGGTACTTCGTGGGCTTGAGAAATGCACCTTGTCCGTTGTATCCTTGGTAACTTGACTCATTGCTCCTGGTGGAGGAGGCATTGGAGTCGAAGGTCCATTGTGCGTCTTACCACTACGAGTGGTGACGGCTTTCAACTCGGCATTTGGATTAGGAACTGTATTGCTTGGGAGTCCTCCAGAAGATGACGAAGCTTTGTTCATATTCATGTTCATGAAACTGCTCATCATATTCTTCAACTCATTTGTCTGCCGAGACATTGTGGTATCAATTTCCTTTTTTAGCTCAACTCTCATGTTATTGATCTGAGTTTGCATTGAACGTATGCTTGACTCAGTAATTTTCATGAAGTCATTTGGTATGGGAGCTTGAGAAGGTTGTTGATAACTTTGCTGATTTGGAGCTTGATATGGTTGGTTGAAATTGTTCCGGTTCTGATTGAAATTTTGAGAGTTATTGAAGTTTTGTCCTTGATTTGGAACAAAACGATTCTGATTGCCATGGTTTTGCACAGGAGGAAAACCAGGTGGTGTCATACCGCTAGGTGCACGGTATTGAGGATCAGCTTGTGGTCGGTATTGATTGTGGTTTACAGAAGCTACGGGAGCTTGGTAAAAAGAAGCATCGGTTGCTTGACAATCATAATACGCGTGTGGACCACTACAAGTTTCACACACCTTGTTCACGGCTTTGATTGGTTCCGGTTTATGAATTTCGCTTTTGATTTCCTTTACCTCTTTCATCATACAACGGATGACGTCCGTTAGAGCGGCTAACGGAGCGGCTAACTCGGAAGAGTTACCGGATGAAGAAGCAGGAGTGTTCGGAATACTGACTTTGTTGCGAGAAATAGGAACTTTTGATTTTATTTCGCAAATCTCAATCACATCTTTAGGCTTACGATTCAAGATATTGCCACCTGCGGCTGCGTTCAAAGAATCTTGATCGTTACCGTTCAACCCATTATAAAAGATATTAACTTGTTGAAGCTCCGTGAATTCATGATGGGGGCATTTCCTGAGGAGATCTTTGAATCTCTCCCATGCCTCTCCAAAGTTTTCATCGAAATTTTGACGAAATCCAGAAATTTCATTTTTAAGATTAGTTGTCTTTGATGGAGGAAAGAAATAATTGACAAACTTTTGAACAAGATCCTCCCAAGTTTCGATGGATCGAGGGGGTTCTTTTTCCAGCCAAATCCGGGCTGCCCCCTCAAGTGAGAATGGAAAGAGCATCAATTTGATCACTTTTTGTGGCACATCCTTGTAATTGATAGTTGAGGTCAACTTGTTAAACCAACGGATGTGTGCATACGGGTCTTCTCGATCAAACCCGTGGAATTGATTCGTAGACACAAGTTGGATCAAATGCGTCTTCAATTCAAAGTGATCAGAATTGATTGGTGGTAAAACGATGGCATCTCCATAACCCTCGGTGGGTGCCTGGAGCATTTCCGCCATAGTTCGTTCGTCTGCCATATTGTTGTTTGGAATAGTACGAATCTCGGGTTCGACTATTCGGGCAGCACGTCTATGAGAACGTCTTCTAGGAATTTCTACTAGATCACGAAAAGGGCTCAATGATCTAGAAGAATGAGTGCGCATGCACTAGACGTAACTCGAGGAAACAAGAGAATTATGAAAATGGGGAAAGAAGAATCTTTTGGGGTTTTATAGTTTTTGTAAAAGATAATAACAAATCCAATTAAAACAATATCGAGGCAAAACGACAGTGAACTTAAACCAATAATCCCACGTGAAATGATAACTTCTATAAGTAAAAAGCACAAAGGAGCGGAGAGACTTTATTAGGTCAGCGCGAAGCTTATTAAAAACCCGTCTCTTTTCAGCCGCAATTTAATGTCAGGCCGTCCTTATACCCCTCACACAGTTTGTTAAACCGATAAAAGTAAACCAAAACACGAGCGACACAAAGGCAAGTTTTAAATCTTTTGTTCGGGAACTTATAATGATAACACCTCAGTTGAGAATGTTATATTGATTGTGCCTTCTATATTATTTAAAACAACAAGGAAAATCTTTTTTTATTTTTAATCTTTTACATATATATACAAAGAAAAGGAAAATATTTTTGTATTTTTGTATTTTTATAAAAAACAATAACTTCACGAGGAAGGTTCTTCAAGCCACTAATCGCAAAAACTTCACGATATTGTCGCAACACACCTCCCCGGCAGCGGCGCCAAAATTTGATTCGTTGTGAAGTGAGTGGTGAAAAACACAATATCAACGTATATCAAAATAACCATAAAACCCGACAAATCAACCTTTTAGGAAAAGGGTTAACGTGCCAAATCTTACGGGTGTGATAAAAGTGATACCGGAAAAGTGATTTCCCGGGTCGTGTCCCAACGAGGTGTGAATGGAAGGATTCGTTGAGTTTCGTGATTTGAACTTGAATTGGTTTTGATGATTTTTGGATTTGAGTTACGTTTTCTACAAATTAATTAACGGGAAGGTAATTAAGGCAAGGGAATCCTAATAAACTAAAAATAAACTATCACTAAGCCTAAGGAATGATAAAACGAAGCTACACTAAGTCCTAGGGTGCAAAAACTAAAAAACGTAAAAACCGGCAACCACCCGAGCCATAAACGTAAAAGTTTTTGCAATTTAAGGGCTACGGGTGTGAAATTAATTTTCCTACGTTCTATTTGACTAAAAATAATTTTAGAAAAAGACCGGGTATTTTTTTGATTTTTAAATTAATTACTACGAATTAAAAACTATTAAAAACTAATTAAATGACTAAAAATACTAAACTATTTAGGAAAAATCTGAAAAATTCACAGAAAGTACTTTGAACAGTGCTCAATCAGAGAAAAATAAGAAAACACATGGTTGTTTTGGAAATAAGCTGCAAAATAAGCCAAGAAGTGCTTAAACCAAGAACTGCTAAAACTAAATTAAGGAATTAATTGTGCAAATAATGAACGAGACAAGTCCCAAGGGCAGTTGGTTGTGTGGTGTTGTGAAGTGGTCATGTGCTTTGAGTGGGGAGACGTGGGTTCGAGTCCCACCAGTCACCCATTTTTTTGAAACATTTTTTTTTTAGATTTTTCTTTTGGAAATCAAACTTAGAATCAAATTAAAGAAGTTTTGTGAAAACTTGACTTCTAAAGACTTATCAATAAGCTGTTTGACTCAGCTTATTCCAACAGTAAGCAAGAAATACAACCAAACACCCTTTGACAGTTTTAGTGTGAAATAAACTAAACAAGCACTAAAAAATCAAAATGAATACACATTTAAGCTAAGAAGTGCACTGATAAGCTACAATTAAGCAATACTAACGGGGAAACAGTTGGCATAAGCTGTGAGGGAATCCTAAACTAATGAGATAATAAGCTAAGCTAAGGATGAGTCCTAAAGCTATAGTGAGAAATAAACTAATCGACTAGGCTCAATAAGCACTAATAAGCTGAACTATGCTAAGTTAATCTAAATCTACTAAATAGCAATAAAAGTTACTAAATAAGCTAAAGGTTAATTAAATAAGCACTAAAAGAAAGAGACATGGCTGCTGTGGGATTGCAAGCTGCAGGGTCTAAACAGCCTGAAGGGCCTGTTTTGAGCTTAATTAATAACCTGATAAGGGGACTTCCCAACCAAATGAAAGCTGCAAAAATTAAGTTAGTACAGTGGACATGCAAAAATAACCAACTAGGAGCCAATGGGAGCTTTTATCAGCTTAATTTTAAGGTGATATCAGCTTGGATTGGACACTTTTTTTTACTGATGCAGTTTCAAAAAATTGGCGAGGGACAGATTTCTAGTGCTATATTCGCTAAGATCAAATTATCCTAGGTGCAAATCAAGTAAAGACAACTAAAGATGGGTACATAGAGATGCAAGAAAAAGCAATGTGAAAAAGTTTTGACCAAAAAATAAGCTGCCTAAAAGGCCTTTGAACAGCAGCTGAGGCTGCTGCTCTTGTGCAGTTCTTTTTTAGACAGAAATAAAATCTTTGTCTTTTTTGTGCAAACCAACTTGTTCAAAACTTGATAAAGTGGTTTCTAATCTATTAATGACTAACTAAAATCTTGAAACGAGTTTGACTTTTACAGTTAAAATGGGTAAAAAAAAACTATTTGCTACCTTAAACAAGCTAATGCCAAACACCCCTGATGGGGTGTAAAACTTAAGAAAATGATTTTCAAAACAACTTGGCTTGAATTCCTTTTTACAAAACTGATTTGTAGCTTAAAATAAGTGTCACACCCCCAAATTACCTGTTTGGCAGCGGAATGGAATTCCTGGGGATTGACTGTCATAGCATCACAGTTACAGATATATTGAACGACCTAAAGTGTCGTTTGAAAAGAACATCGTTTGATTTAATACAACAATCAGAATTTACAAAGTATAGGTCCCATAAGAAAATCAACTTGTGCGGAAATAAGTTTGTTACAATTCAAACGATGTTTTAAAGTACGTAAAACTCAAGTGAGACGAGTCGTCATCACGACTCCATGATGTCCAAATGCATGCCATGAAGTGAATGCCTTAGATACCTGAGATAAAACATGCTAAAAAGTGTCAACACAAAGGTTGAGTGAGTTCATAAGGTTTGTGTTGAAATATAAAGCCTTTCAAAAATCGTTTATGCAGCAAAGGCATTGTAAATCCACTCAGTTCCAAGTTCCGCCCATACAAAACTTGCAACCTGTGTATTCACAACCCATTGCCAAAAATGTAATATAGTTTATGTTCAAGCCCACATCGTCAAATGAATTCACAAAATAGTGCCTAACTTAATGTATCCACAGTTACTTAATATAACACATAATTCGTACGGTTTCAAATTGTTCCATGACCATTAGTTCAGGATTGTACCAAGACCATTAGTTCACTGGTTCTACCAAGACCATTAGTTCACTGGTTCTACCAAGACCATTAGTTCACTGATTCTACCAAGACCATTAGTTCACTGGTTCTACCAAGACCATTAGTTCACTGATTCTACCAAGACCATTAGTTCACTGATTATACCAAGACCATTAGTCCAATGATTATAATATGGAAATTCTAAGCATGGCAATACTGTTACTTCGCATGACTAAACATTCAGTTCAGATAACATATAGTTTGCAAATAGTCATGAATGTACTAAAAATTATTGAGCATGTATCTCCCCCAAAGAGTTTCATAAATAATTAAAACGAGAAAGAGTGGGGCTATGACTCACAGTAATCCTTAAATGTTTAGAGTAACTATGAAAGTAAATGAAAATAGTTGAGCATGTATCTCCCCCAAAACAGTTATGAAAGCAAGTAAAAGTAGGGGCTATGAAACTCACTTGGACAATAATGCGATGACAAAAGTGGATACACTGAAATGTAGCGTGAATCTCGAAAATGACCTATTATGAATGATATGATACGTAATGAGTCATGATATAATGTTATGCATGCAATTCGTATGTTATTTATACCACTTGCGAGTTTTGAAAATAATACTCTTCGTCGAAAAATACTCTTTTGACGTCTTGACCATTCTTAAATTACTTTACAAGTATTTACGTCAAAATGTCATCCTACAATAGTTTCTTAATGATTTATTGTGAAATTATAACTTTTCGTCGTAAAATAAAGTCGTCAGGAAATTTCTTGAAAGTGGCAAAAATGGCTTCGAGAAACTAGTCGTAAAATGGTGTACGTCGAACGTTAGGAAACGAACTCGACGGTTTTAGAAAGCTTGTATCAAAATCTAGAAGTTTTAGTACATGAGTTTTCGTCATAGATGTCTCGAACATAAAGATAATGGAGGTTAAATATGGTGATTTTGTCCAATGTTGTGTAAAAAGTGAGTTTCGGCAAAGTTTAAGCAATCGTAATTAATTTATTACAACTCCACTATACAAACGGTTGGTCGTTTTGAAAAATATGCTTGGTGATCTCGATTTTATTAGAAGACATTTCGTTACAAAAAGTTCTACATCATAGTTAAAAACAGCCTTCAACATGGTCGTTTTAGTTACCGTAACACTTGTCTCGTAAAAATAACATAGTTTTTCTGAAAATAATAGTTACGGCAATTTTATGAAAACGTGTATATCTTAGTCGTTTCAAATCCGTTTTCTACGTATTATACGTCCTTAGCTTCGTATCAAAGTATACTAATATATTTTTGATAAGTCGAAATAATTTGTGAAGCTTAAGGCTCGTTTTTGACTCGTACAAACCAAAAACACTTTGTTGAAATTTCAGAAAAATATATATTTCGTCGTCAAACTTGTAAAATTCATAACTTCTTCGTTATAACTCCGTTTTAATCCGTTCAAGCGGCCACGGATTCGTTTTAAAGTATATTTTCTAAATATCAAGGCCAAAAATTCGTGCCTACTGTCGGATTTTCCAGAAAAACAAAATAAGGACAGACCACTATATATACTTGTCGAAAATAGTTTTTCTCGTACTAAACCTATTCCAATCCCTTCAAAGATTCTTCCACATACCATCCTAATCTTATCGAAACCTCAACTAAACTTCCCTAACCTTATCCAAATCATGCTCTTTTTGATAAAAGCTGTTCATAT
>BPTQ01000006.1:170400638-170413188 GCA_019973895.1 Chrysanthemum seticuspe
TCAAAATCAGATGAAAAATGTATCAAGTTTGCAAAACTGGCAGTTTTAGTCCCCCAAGTTTTAAAAAGTTGTCAAATCTAGTCCCTGGAATATCAAAATGTGGAATTTTATCATTCAAGGTCCCTAAAGTATTCTAAGTTGTTTAAAATGGTCCTTGAATGATTCTTTGGTCAATTGGCAAGAAAGGTCCCTAAACTTTGGAAAATTGCAAAATTAGTCCTTGGACCTTTAAAAATGGATTTTATGCAAAAAGGGTCCTTGTTCTATCAATGTTTGTCATGTTTGGTCCTTGTGAGAAGTTTGTAAAAATGGCATTTTCAGTCCTTGAGTTTGGATAAATTACACTTTTGGTCCTTGTTCTAGTTAAACCAAACGAATCCTTTAATAACAAAAACAAGCCCAATCCATTATCCAAGCCCAAACCCAAGCTTGACCCTTGACCCCCCCCCCCCCCTTTGCCTTTGAGCCCCAGTCCACAACCATTGTGAACCCCAGCCACTTCCTTTTGACCTCCCCCGTGTTATTAATACTTCGGTCAACGCAAGTCAAATAAGAGGAAAACCGCCCAGTACTGTAGCACTATCTCTACCATAGCAGATACCCAAAACCAGTCGTGGTTTCTTCACCATTTTCAACTCCCCTCCATACTATGTCCCCTCCTCCTCCTCTAAACAACAAAACTCTTAATTGACTCAAACCAAACCCTCATTAAAGCTAAAACCTGCTTTGAAGAATATTTGGCGCCAAAAATCACATGTGGACGGTTCTGATGATTTTGAGTGATCCAAGGGCTCAGATGTGGTGGGAAACATTCAGAGGACATCAAGGATGCTGAAAAGTCTATAAAGGAAGGATAGAATGCAATGTATCAAAGTGTGTAGTGTATTTTTAATTTCTTAATATCGTTTTAAGTGTTTTTCAAGTTAAAGTGTAATTTAAAGCTTCTAAGCATTCTGTTGAAGTATTTTAGTGTATTGTAAAGCTTTTCCAATTAGCAATTTCAAGTCTTAACCATTTCTCCAGTTTATGCAAAATTTCATGTTTATGCAAAATCTCATGTTGGTTCAAATGTTGTTGTTTGTTGTTTGTATGGACTGATATAGTACACTTAAGCTCCTAGAAAGCTTAATCAAGCTTTTAGATATCCTAAAATTCAGTTTAGCATCAAAAATCAAAAATCACAAAAAAATCCAAATTAAATACTTGAAAAATAAAAAATCATGGTGAAAGGTACAAGAAGGCTGGAGCAAGGTTGATATTGGATGGCCTTGGGATTAGTGCTTCTTGGGAAGCTATAGGCAGTGTTTATTGGACTCAGTTCTCAGCTTCTACTTGGAATCCATTTGTAAGCAATTTTGATCCATTTTGGCTCTTAACTTTGCAAGACAGTTATTAGCTCAGATCTTTGTGTTTAAATGTTTATTAGTTATAGTTAAGTTAAAAATAAGTGATAAAACTAGTTACTTGTTCTTTTAAATTTGTATTTAGCATAAATCTCATATTAACAGTTAAAATTGCATTTTGGTCATTTTTGAGTTTTATGTTATAAGGGGTGTTGTTTAAAGCTTAATAAGTCTTAATAAGTGATTATAAAAGATCTGGAATCAATCTCATGGTTTTAATTTATGATTAGCCTTGAAAAGTCTCAAAACAGTCCTCATTAAGGGTGTTTGGTATTGCATGCTAATCTGTTTTAGAAGGTATTTTAGCTGTTATTGGTTGTTGTTCTGTGTCAAGTTAGCTTCTATTAACTCAGTTTAGTCATAAAAACCAAGTCTTGTTTGCATAAAAGTCAAAATTCCAATTCCCACCCTTAACAGTTAACTGTTGGGATTGTGAATTGTCACATTCATTTTACAAGCTTAGAAGTTGTTAGTCTAGCTATAGTTAGTCTTATTACACCTTAATATAACATATTAAGTGCTTAAGATCAGATCAAAGTTCACTTTGGTCAACTTTTTAGTTGTTCTCAAAAAGTCAAAATCTCATAAGGTCATTTTTGAATAAACTTTGGAATTTCACTGTGGGTTTATTAATAAGATTCAGATTATAAGCTCTGGAGGTATTATAGTTTGGTTGCTAAAGAAAAATAGAAAAATGCTAGTTCTTTGTTTCTCAGCTTTTTAAGTGCTTATTTCACAGCTTCTTTTGGGGTACCTGTTCTAAAAACTGTCCTGTGCACAGTTATTGGTACCATTTTGATAAGCTCATATAGAGCTTATTAGTGGTTCATATCTTGTGTTCTTTGGTTCTTTGGAAAGCCAACCTGGCCGTCTTGAAGTATCAAGTTTGGTTTTTCATTTTGGAGCTTGTTTGCTAGGGCTGCAACAAGTCTTAAGCTTGTCCCATTTCTGTTTCAATTACAAGTGCTTATTTGTTTGTTCATAGCTTATCAGTGTGCTTCTTTTCATCTTTTAGCTTCATTTCAGTTCATATAGCTTATTTTCATCTTATTCTAGCTTTTGTTTCAGCTGGCAACCTTATTTGAGCTTATTTCACCAAATAAGCTCATTTAAGCCACTGTTGGGCTTTTAAGCCATCAAAAATGCTTATTTGTGTCTTGTAAATTTTTTGTCTTTGTTAAAGTTTCATAATATCAGTATTAAAGTAGTTTTCAAAAAGAAAATCCAGAAAAAGTCCAAATTAAAAAACAGTGATAGCATTTATTTAATAGTTTTAGCTTTTTGATTTTTTCTTTTCATCTTATTAATAAGCAAATCTTGTTTTTCTATTTTTCTTTGTTTTCTGTCATCATATAGGATTTTTAGAAAAAGTTTCATATTTTTCTTTTTCTGTTTAGTATTTATTATAATTTTAAATAGTTAAAAATAGTAATTAATTCGTAATAAATAATTAAAAAGCATAAAAAATATATTTTCTGTTTTAAAATTAGTTTTATCATATTTTAGATTTTTCAAAGTTAAAATTTTATTTTTCCAAGTTTATTTTATATTTTCTAGTAATTAAGTGTATCTTAAATAGTTATTAATTAGTAATAATTATATAAAAAGTGTGAAAAATATATTTTTAGTTTTAAAATTAGTTTTATAGTATTTTAGACTTTTCTGAATCATAAGTTTATTTTTCTAGCCTTATTTTGTATTTTCTTCTATTTTAGAGTATTTATTAAATAGTTAAAATATTTTTTAATTAATAATAATTAATTAAATAGTGTTAAAAATAATTTTATTTTTCTAATAATTTTCTTTTATTTTTAGGATTCCAAAAATGTCATTTTTATATTTTTAGGTCTTTTATTTCTCATATTCACTTTTTATTTTGTGCGTATACGTAGTTTTTAAAACTTACGTTTACGTTTCTTTGAGCTGATTGTTGTGCTTTCCAAATCTGTACTCCATTCCATTCCAATCAATCAGTAGTGTAATATTTCTAATCATAACCTTTACAGATCACTATCCTTAGTGATCACTCCATCATCTGAATCAGTTTTACACACCATTGAGTCTCCTTGGGACTAAACGACCCGGGAATTCACTATATTCTCTGATCTTCATTGCATTTGTGTTTAAGCTGTTTTAAGTCTGTTAGACTTGACGGTTTAGCACAGATCACAGATATTGGCTTAGCTGATGTGATTCTTGGAATAAAGATCATACGAACTCATAATGGACTTGTGTTAAGTCAAGCACATTACGTGGACAAAATTCTTGATATTCACAATGTGGGGGATTCCGGCCTAGCTGGAACTCCATTTGACACCAGTAAGCATCTATCTAAAAATAAAGGCGTAGGTGCCCAATTAGAGTATTCAAGAATTATTGGCATGTTCATGTACTTAATGACATGTACCCAACCTGACTTAGCATATGTTGTTAGCACGCTAAGTAGGTATACTAGTAATCCGAGTGATGCACATTGGAAAGCTATGGCTATGGTACTTCATTATTTGAGATATAGTCGCGATTATGGGCTGCATTATAGTATATATCTAGCTGTTATTGAAGGATATAGTGATGCAAATTGGATATCTGGCATAAAGGATTCTAGATCGACTATGTGTTTACACTAGGAGGGGAAGCTATATCTTGGAAGTCTTCTAAGCAAACAGTTATAGCTCGGTCCATGATGGAATCAAAATTTATCGCGTTGGATAAATGTGGAGAAGAAGCGGAATGGCTACGTCAATTCGTAGAGGACATACCAAGGTGGCCTAAACCGGTAACGTACATTAGTATACATTTTAACAGTCAATCGGCAATTGGCAGAGCTCATAGCATAATGTATAATAGAAAGTCCAGCCATATATGTCGTGAACATAATTTGATACGAAAACTACTCACAACAGGAGTTATCTTAATTGAATATGTAAAGTCAAAGGATAACATCGTATATCCGCTTACGAAAGCCCTTAAAGGAATGAATTTATATGAAGGAAAACCTAACCCATTTGACTGGAGATCCTAAGATTTAGGTTCAATAAGACAACCTAATCATATAAATATGAGGGAAGTCATGTCATTGTGGGGGAGTTACTTAATAATGTAACTTCCTAGTCCATTCCTATAACAATTGTAACATGTTGAGAGGTTAAACATATGGCTTTTATGATTCAAGATGAAATCATAAAATATAATGATTCAAGATGAAATTGCAAGCGCATGTTTTTAATGATTCAAGATTAAATCACCTATAAGAGAGAGAAATGGGGTCTCTTCGAAAGGAATTGTGGGGGGCACAATTCCTAAGAGCTCTTGTAGAACCAGGCTAGTGTTCATGACCATAACAAACACTACTATGAGGACTTGACAAGGTTAAGGAGAGTCTTGTGTGAAGTGTAATGTCGTCTACGTAAACAGATGTTAAGTTCAAGGACATCACGCCTACTCAGATCTGGGTGACTAAGTGTGTCTCACAAGGGAAGGTTCAAAGGGTCACACCTACCTATCTTATGCAGGACTTAACTGCAGAAATTTTGCCAAAACTTTCGTGTGTTTTCGACCGATCTCCATTCATGTGAGGGATTGTTGGAAAAATGTTTGTTAAATGATTATTTGCAAACTTTGGATAATATTTAATATATGTAGATGTTATATATATTTTTATATTGGTTAGTGGGTTGCGTTTTCCTTGAAGAGAGTTTTGCAACGAGCTAAAGAGTGTCCAAAATAGAGTTAATATGAATGAGATATCGTGTCTCAAAGTGAGGCACTTGAAACAGAAAATCTGAGAAAAAAAATAGTATCCCACGTCGCCTAGTAAAGGAAGTGTGGAGGTGTTTATATAGAAGTCAACCATCAAATTGCTTTATTGGTTTTTACTCCAACACCTACGTGCTCGCGCACAGGTGTGGGAGGGGGGGGGGGGGGGGGGCAGCCTTTGGATTTTCTTGGCCAAAATGGGTTCCAAGCTTATGAACTCATGCAAGTTCGCGCGACCTGTAGACACGTATGCAGCACCTAAAATTCGCATATACGCGAATCTTTTTGCTGCAAATTTCGTCTCCTTGCATTCCAGATTTTGTTGAAACCTATTTTAGGAATTGATTTAAACTTTGTCTACAAGTTTGATTCATATTCGGGTATCATTTCCAAATCGTGTTATCTATATAACAGATTTGTAAATCTGTTTAATTTTTATAAGATATTCTATCTTGGTGACCCAAAACAAGTACTCCCTATAAATTAAACCCAACCTCATTTACGCATATATAAAATGTCACATTTTCACTTTGTTTTTGAGTTACAATTTGATAGGGAAAAAAGGAAATAGAAAAAAATTTGTTTTCTTAGAGTTTTTTTAAAGAAAGAAAAGGGAAACAGAAAGAAAAAGGGGATGAACTTTTGTTTATAAAATCTTCCGGCCAAAAATAAGAGGAAAGGAAAAGGAAAGGGAAAGTTATGTTGTGTAAAGACTAATATACCTTTTTTGAAAGATTTTACATTAACAACTAAAGGGCATATATGTAATTTAAACAAGTTATTTTCCTTTTCCTCCCACTCAAGAATATGATTACTTTCTTTTTCCTTTCCTCTTTCCTCTATCTCAAAAACATATCAACTAACAATTCATTTCCTAATCATTTCCATTTCCTTTCACTCAAAACTCGAGAAGTGAGCGTTTATATCATTCCAAAAATCACATTTTATATCATAGCATAGCTGTCCATTTCACCGGCACCATCACTACATTACGTTGCAATTACAAATTTTTATTAAAACGACAATAACACGTATCAATTTAAAAGATTACTATTTAGTCATCATTCGATGTCGTGAGACAAAGGAAAGAAAAAAAGTAATTTAAAACTATTTTATATGACGTGCATTTTATATTAAAATACTTCTAAGCTAATTAGTGTTCCTGTATATACGGAATTATATCTCACTGTTTCATATTTCAAAGGAAAATGACTTTCAAATTTGATGTTGAAGCTTGGAATAGGAATCAACCATGATATCTTGGAATGTGTGTTATCATATACATTAGGAGGGTGTTTGGGTTACCTTATTTGTTTATTCGGACATAAAAAAACTTATGAGTCCACTTCTTCGACTAATGAGTCTTTCATATTGAACATACAGTTTTTTCAAATCCGATCCATAAGATTGTTTGGATGTATAGAGTATTATTTTGCGTTGCAAACATCAAAGGGTTTCTCAAGGTATTAATTAAGAATTCTAACAAGATCATATATCCCAAACAAAAACAGACATCAAATTGGCATCTGGATGCTTTATTGGCTATTGCCAAACATACACATCGGGTTAAGGGATGAATGACGGATTGAGATCTTCTAATCTTTAGTTCAACATGACTAGTCATGTTTTCTCACATAAAATTTTAGTGTCTCTTACTTAAAGTCAAAGTGGGTCATCTTATGAAGACTACTATCTCTTATATGTTATGTTGAACTCAACATTAAAAAATCTTCATCAATGAATGACGTATGTATAATAATAAAATACTCGAGAAATCTTTTTATAGATAAAAATTAAAATTACTCGATCAAATTTTATCCAATAAATGTATATTTTGTTTTATAATAATAAGATTCACGTTGTTTGTTTGGGTGGATATTATTTTAGGGAAGCCAACAAACCCAATAAATTGGATCTTGGGACAGTGAGAGATGATGAAGAAAGGGCAACTACTACCATAACTTAAAAGCAAAGAAGGGCATGCATCCATGTGGGTGACTCATGTGCTTATCAAAGCGAGTATTGATTGACATGACTAACTTGTGTGTCTAAACATATGCCTAATCTTATGTGGCATCACTCTATTGGTAACAGTAGATGGACTCACTACTTCACAAACCAATAAAACACTTGCACATCCCTTTAGGCATAAAATTAGTCATAGGTCTCCCAATCATTTTCCTATCAAAGCTGGCTGATGGGTCATCTATTTTGGCCATTATCAGAAACATCTTAGGTCAGTAAAGCATGATCTTATCCAATTCCCACATTTTTTCCAAACATAAATGTTCCCATACAAATTTATGATGTGATCAATATCACATAATTGAGTTTTAATTCTCATACAAATCTTGATCATATACAAGGAAAGGAATATAAAACAACCCATGTTGTAAATCACAAACAATGTTGCAACAAGGAGCTAACGTCTTGTGTACAGCAAGTTTGTGTACATTTGACTGATGTTATGTTTAATGGCTCAACTTGTATTATAATGGGAATGCAGGTGATAAGCGTATAAGAAATTTGGACGTCAATGCTCGCTTAAGAAGCCTAATATATATCTAACGTTGTAAACTAGACTTGAAAATGTAAGATGTGGCTTTTCTCTTCGGACGTCAGGACGTGTATATAATGGAATCACATAATACTAAGCCAAAATTATGATCATGCCAAAATGCTCCATGTGGTTCCTTCTATTGTTTTCATGTATATTTATGGAAATGTCCCCCCACCCTATTCAATGTTTGTTCTTCAACTACGTATAAAACATTGGTCCTATCCTACGCTGATTTAAAGAATAGATATTACAAGTTACGAACAGACGTTAAGGGGGGAGGGAGTGGTACCCTAATACCCTAGGTGCCACATCACCTCTATCTAATAAAAACCCTCCAACTCAAAACTACCCAATTTTACCCTAACACTACCCGATTTGGAGGGAGTGGTACCCTAATACCCGATTTTTTATTTTTATTTTATTTTTATTTTTTTACATATTTTCCTCAATCATTTATTTGACACGTAGCCTCTACTTGTATATTGTGTTGGTCATCATTATTAACACGTAGCACCATATTTCATTCCATATCTTTTGTGTGGTTTACTTTCTCTCTTCTCCATATTTCATTTGTTTTAGTCTCTTGTCCATCCATCCATGGCAATGGCAGCTTCATCATCCCTTTGCTGCTGCACCATAATCTCATCCTCCATTAAAACCAACCCACCAAGAACAAACACATTTAGCAGCAGTGGCAGAAGAACAAGAGGACCCAGTTCCTTTGTAATAACTAAAGCAATCAAAGAAGAAACTAATCCCAAGAATAATAGCCAACGGCTAGTCCAACGGTCAAAAAAGTGAAATCCTTCCATGTTCACCGCTCGGGCTATGAAACCGAATTTGGTACCCGATCGTGCTACCCGATGAGGAGGGGACGGTGTTGCCGATCGGGTAACACAAACCGATCAGGCTACCCAAACCCACTCCCTCCCCCCTAACTATCATCAGTGGCCAGTGGACCATGAAAACTGACGTTTAGCATCTACCATTCTAACACTTGAAACTCTGTTTATCACTAGTCATAAAGTACATATGCACCATTGAACTTGCATACACATATTTAGGGATCAATGTAGCATTCTGATTATTTTTGCGTGTCCTATTTTAGTTTATCGTCATACTAATCAGACCGCTAATCACATCTTTATCTAATCTGACTACGTGAAACATCATACGCAAAGGCCTAAAAATAGCTAGACCTTCTTGATATCTTATGAGTATTGAAGGCTTGAAGCATTTAGCAATATCCCTAAAAAGCTGCATGCTAATTAAGTCCTAAATTCTAGGAAATTCGTTTTCTAAATTTGAAGCAACTACAACAAAAACAAATCATTGTACAGAACCTTACAATAATGGTAAACTTAATCTCTAAGAAAGAAATCATCTTCTCCTAACAGTCAAAAAATCTCTTATTATATTCTGAGCTATGATAACAAACAAACTTAAATTAGAACACACTCAAAACAGAATTCATTCAGAAGCTGCTCAATGGAGTACTATACACAAAACTACAAATCCATATCAGCAGAAACAATAACCAAGTCACATGTGTATCTGCATCACAGCATCAGACGGAAAACAGAATAATTGATATTTCTACAGTACATCAGCAAAATAAGATATAACTTGCAGAATTTCTCTTGTAATTTGTATTACAAACATGACAATGCGGAAAGGAGAACATTATTTTCTCCCCTAAACCGCTCTAATCAATAACAAGTATGCAATTAGACATACATTTCAAAACGAAACAGAACAAAACACCACCCCCTTTTCCTTTTTTCCCAATTCAATTGTTTCTTACGACCCAATCGAATCAAATAATTATTTCTATACTTTTTCTTTGTCCCAATTTCTCTTTAAACAGCTTTACAATTCAAATCTAAATAAAAGTAACAAAACAACAAAGAATACGCACCGTGTGATTATAATCTCCATCAATTGTATTGTATTATATAACTTTAGACCTCTTCTTCGCCTCACTATATAGCACAACTCCGAAAATTGTGACACCAAACCCCGAAACCCCCATCACATTAACCGGATTCTTAAAAATCAAAACAGACACAACCGCAGCAGCAGCAGCCTTAGCATTACCCAACACTTGCAAAGTCAAAGCACTCGTATGCTTCGTCACCAAAAAATTCGTCAAATTAACCAAATACGCCACACTACCGTTCCCAAACAACAAAAACACGATAAACCAATCAGTCCTCACTTTCTCAACCGTGATACCAAACACATTCCCTTCAATAAACAAACTTATAGGCAACAATATTAAACTCGCCATAGGCGCCATATACAGCAACAAATTCATACTATTCAGCTTCTCATTATCCGAACTCAACAAAACTCCTTGCACAACAGACTTCAACCCCCTACCACTAGTGGACCCCACACACATCAAAAAACCAAACAAATGAAACAAAGGTTCACTATTACTAGCTATAACTATACCACACACGACCGGTACTAAAGCTAAATAAACATGAACCGTCTCCTTTTTACACGTAATAATATACGCGAAAACCGCAGTAAAAAACGGCGTGGTTGCACCTATAGCTTGGTTAAAAGAAACAGGTAAGTACCTTAAACTAGTATTCCCACACACAACTGAAAAGCAAAAAATAACAGATAACCCAAATATTTTAAAAAACTGTTTACGTGAAGAAATAAGCTGTAACTGAACTAAGCCAAAATAACGTATAGTTACTAAGCTATAAAATGTGCATGACAGCATATGTAACATTGTTAAAAATATAGGATATTTGTATCCATAATAAGATAGAAGATATTTGTTTAGTAATAGGACTCCTATGTTGCTTAAGTACCACGCGCCTATTATTGCGGCTGTGAGGATGGATGGAGATAGGGTGAAGAAACTTTTTCCGGTGGTGTGACGGTTTTCTCCGGTGGGGGTTGTTGGGATGGTGATGATGGTGGTGTCCGGGAGTTTGGGGTTGGAGCTGCGGCGCGTGGTGTAGGATTGTGAATCGAACATTGGTTTGTTTTGGGAGTGGGAGTTGGATTGTGGGAAGATGGTTTTGTGATTGGATCCGAGGAGTGTGAAGAAGACAATGATAAGACTAGTAATGTTTGGAAATGGGTACCCTTAGGGTTTGGATTTGTTGCAAGTTGTATCCTTTATCTTGAGAGTAATGTACTAATGTGTTTTTTTATTTTTTTTTTATTTTTTAAACGGCAGTAGATTAACACAAGAAAGTGTTAATTACATAGGAGTGGATAAAGTGTTACATCGGTTAAAAAGTCACTCTAACCAATAATAGAGACTTTACGAAGTCTATTTGAGAACCAAGTAAAGGTGGTGAGGTGCTTGATATCAATTAGGACAAGACTTTGTGTTGGTCTTTTAGCCTAAAAGGATGATTTGTTTCTAAATTTCCGAATTACCCAAATGGTGGATTGAACTATGACATCAAACACGGTTTTAAGAGTGGGAGTTAGACTTGTGCAATTTTCGACTAGAAAGGAGCAACACATCACTAAGGTTGTGAAGAAGGCTGTTGCGGATGTTCCACCATCTGAGAGCATCAAATCCATACTGAATTAGCAACATTGCCCTTTACTCAAATATGATCTTCCATTTCAAAGTCGTTGTCACACACAGGGCGCCTTATCGAGTGAGAGTCAATCTTTGTTATCCAAGTTAATGTTGGTGGTTATTCGTCCCAAAGCAGGGTGAAGATAATCAATAACTGTTCAGCAGAAACAACAAACTGTCAGCAGTAACGTATACCACTTCAGTGGTTACCGGATATCACTTGGAATCGTGTGATCACTTTCCAAAGTAAACTATTCGACCCTAATGCATGGGTATCACGAATATCTACTTGGGATAAGACCAAATGCAGTTAGAGAATTAGGCACAATTCTTTAACCCTTTCGCTAATAAGTGTTTATGTTCTTTGTTTGTATTCAAGCGTATTTTCTCTGTGTATTTTATCTGAAAACAGATCTCCTATTTATAGGAAATACTCTTGGCTAGTCAATGGAATTATGAGTATTAATCGGCCCATTAATAGCCTCATAATTATCCCCATAATAGCCGTTAGTGGTTACATGACCAATTAAACGTGGTCATAATGCAGATTAAACTGCCACTTGAATAGGTCAAAGTCGTTACAAGCAGTACTATCATCAGTACTTTCATAGTGCCATCAGTGGTTACACTGCTTCAGTGGAAACGCCACTGCTTCAGTGTAAACACAACATCAGTGAGACACCACTTCAGTGGAAACACTGACTCAGGGTAAGTACTGCTTCAGTGGAAACACTGATACTCAGTGTTAACCACAACAGTACTTTCACCAAGCACTATCAATCCAAACCACTACAAGAGTTCAGGGTGTTCATGGACCTTATGGGTGTACACTCCGTACCTCCTAACCCATTACAAGGTGTGAACCAATCCCACAAGTGCACTAAATTTTCCAACAATCCTCCCCAAATTTAGTTCACTTCCTTTTCATGAAAACAAACATCAAACAAAACATGTGCATAAATGAAAATGTCCTGAGGATTGAATTTCCACCTTAGTAATTACACGTTCAAATATTCGAGAATCAGGGTGTTCTAAGAATTGAACCCTTCAACCCATTTGAATACCTGAAGATAACTACACACAAGCTTTCAAACACATATCAGCTCTTGACACTATACAAGCCATGTGTCCATATCCAAATTCATAAATGTTGTAGAAGCTAAAGTCCAAAGCTTCCTGAAGCGGCAAAACTTCAACATTTACATAGGTGGTTCCTCTTTAGTCATGCTCCTGCAAAGCACTTTTTCAAAGAAAATTAACCATTAAGAA
>BPTQ01000006.1:170420853-170431175 GCA_019973895.1 Chrysanthemum seticuspe
TGATAGAAGGAACATCGAAGAGAACCGGAAAATATGTAGGGTTCGAAGAAGAGAGTGGATAAACCTGTATAGGGTCGTTATTTTCACTGGGAACCTAGTGAGTTCAACTAGAATCGGCAAATCTTGTAAAACCGCGGTTTTGAAAAAATTGGTAAACACTCTACTATCTCACAATCCAAGTCCCATTATTTACTCCGAACCGAAGAACACAAACCTCCCCCCTACATCCACTACTACCTCACCTCCACCTCACACCAGTCCACTCAACGTCCCCCACTACTACCTTCCACCACGTGTACACTCCCTCTCTCCCATTTCCCTCTCTCCCTCACATGTGCACCACCTTCCATCATCACCCCCTGCAACTCACCTGACCACACTCCACCTCCACTCCATCATCACCTACATCCCCCCTCCAAACACAAGAAGCCAAGCCTCATTTATTACCCTGAACCTAACACTCTATCATCTCACAAATGGTTAAAAAATGGTTTTGGCGCCAAAATGCTTTAAACGGCTAGGATTAAACTCAGTGATCCAATGGTCATTTTTGTTGGTGGGATCTTTTCAGAAAAGAGAGAGAAGGATACTTGGGTGTATAAAAGGCCAAGAGATGCAAGAAGAAGATAGTTAGTTTTAGTTTCTTTTAAATATATGTCGTTTTTAGCTTGTTATGCTTTAAAATAGCTTTTAGTTGTAATTTTTCAAGTCTTTTGTATCAAAGTAACTTGTGTAAGCTTATTGCAACTCTGTTTAATCATTAATTCCAAGTTTAGTTCAAATTCCATTTTATTTGTCAACTGTTGAAATTTCCACTCTTGAAATCCTTTGTCAACAATCTTAGTCACTTGTGTTTAAGCTCAGGCAAGCTCATTCAAACTTGTTTAAGCTTTCCATAAGCTCACATTGCAATTTCACTTATTTTTGCACCTTGGTCAACAAAAGTCAATACGGGTACAAAAATGATGCAGCATGGATTTGGGTTGATTCAGACAATGGAGAGGGTTGATATAGGCATGGACATGGGTTGAGATCTGAGTTGGATTGGAATAGGTTAGGGGTTGTTAGGTTAGTGGTTCTAGTTTCTTCACTTGGCAAGCCATAGTGGCTAAGGAAGTTTTGTAAGTTCAAATCTGTGTTGATCATTTAATCTGTGTTTGAATCTGTTCATTAGCTGTTATTGTTACTGTTTAATGCTTGTTTGATGCTTGTTTAGCCTTATCTAGTCTAAATCTGCTTGTTACTTCATTATACTATAACTAAAGTAGTGTTTGGCATAGCTATATAATCTGTGCTTAAGAGTAGTTAAGCTGATAGGAGTGATTGAGACTTGCTTATATAGCTATTTGTAAGTCATTTGGGGTCTTGGTTTTAGCTGTTTCATTGAAAATAGTCATAATCATAGCAGATCTAAGTTAGGATCTGCTACTGTGTAAAACAGTTGGTGTAATAGCTGCAAATTGGTTGGATATTGTTAGATCTAGCTTCTAGTAATCATAAGTAGTGTTAAAACATCATATTCTGTTCATAATATTGGATCAAAAACCATTTTGGTCAAAGTTGCTTGTTGTTCTTAAAAGTCAAAAATCTCTCAAAAGCAGTTTTTCAACAAATTTGTGGATCAAATTTCTACTTCATAACTGAGCTTTAGAGTTTGAAACTTTGGATTTCACAAGTTTAACTGGTCTAATTTTGATAATCTCTTTTTGCTTCATCTGTTTTGGTCAAATCAAGCTTCAAATAAGCACTTCAAATCAGTACCAATTCCCCTGTTCACACTCAGTTAATACTGAGTGTGAAACAGGCTTTTTGTATCTGTTGCAAAATCTTCAAATCAAAGAGTTAAGGTCTGGTTTTTGGTGAAAGTGTAGTTGGCCAGGTGGTCTATAGGACTGCAATTGTGGTTTTCTGTTTAGCTTATCCTATAAGCTTGTGCATAAGCTTGAACAGTGGGGGTAAACCACTGTTTGGATTGAATAAGCAGTTAGCTTATTTGATTGATCTGAGGTTGTAGTTTGTTAAGAGTAGTAATAATCAGTTGTAACTAGCTTATTTCAGTACTCTTGAGCTTCTGTAACTGTTTGGATAGCTTAGTAGCTTATTTGCTTATTTTCCTAGCTTATTTCAATATCAGTTACACAGCAGCTCATTAATCTCATACATAAGCTGCTTGTTTTCCAATTTTCATAGATTCATAACCTCATTTTTAGAATTTTCCTGAAGATTTCATAATTTTTGGTCAACTTTAGCTATTTTTCTCAATTTAAATAGATTTTAATCAATTTTTAATTAGCCTTTAATATAAAAAATTCAGAAAAGGTTCCAAAAAATAATTTTTCAATTTTATTAAGTTTAGATAAATATAAGAAGTGAAAAAAAGTAATTTTCCAGATTTTTCATAGTTTATTTGGTAATTTTTAGTAATTTAATTAGTTTTTAATAGTTTAAAATTCATAGAAAATAGATAAATAGTCACAAAAATACAAAAATAGTTTTGAAAAGTCTATTTTGATATTTTAGACTTTTCCAAGTGTTAATCTTATTTTTCTAGCCTAATTTCCTATTTTCTTGTATTTTAGGTAATTAATTATTAGTTAAAAATAGTTTTTAATTAGATAATTAGTCTTAAAAATAGTTTTCTTTTTCTAAAAAGTTTCTTTTATCATTAGGATTGTAAAAATATCATTTTCATATTTTTAGGGTTAATATTGCTTTAGTTTCACTTTTTAATTTGTACGTCGCGTAGATTTTAATTCCAGTTTTATAAAAACATAAAAACAAAAACATCATTGTAAAAATAGTGATAGCGTTTATTTAATAGATTTTATCTTTTTAATCTTCTTTAATTTGCATTTAAGCCTTTGTTATTTGTTGGCTTTTTTCCGTAGTTATAATCATAATCAAAATCCTTTTTCCGTTCAAACTCCTCGATCACTGTACGTTTGATAAATCATTGCATAGCTCGCTGGGACATAACGACCCGGGGAAACATTGTGCTCCTCAGATCTTCATTGATTTCGTGCTGAAGCTGTTTTAAGGTTTCTTACGCTTGCGTGAGAGAACTTGACGGTTTTGCGCGCATCAATAATCATCTTATTTAAGAGCTTATATGATCATTATTCATAGCAAAGGGTTTACAAATGTCAAAGACGGATTTTAAGACTCTCTTTCAAAGTAGTTTACATAATCTTCAACTTACATGAAATAACAAAATTACATACCTAGCTTTTAACCCTAATATCTTCCTATTTAAGTTCTAGGGTTTCCATACTTTTAACATCATTTATTACGCATTCAATTAACATGTTACTTCCTTTAATGATTTCCACATTGACCTAGAACGTACGAAAACTCAAACGGAAATTAACTCAACTCACGCATGTCCTTACGAAATTCATTTACACATGTTGACCCATAGTTACCCAAAATTACATGTTGCACCTTTAACATCTTTAATTATACGATCTAACCTTCTATTTTCATATTTTACACTTTTAGCCCAAAGGTTTTAGAATTTACAAAACATACCCTTTTAGTCAAATAAAATTCGAATAGCCCTCTAAATATCCAAAATCACACGTTTAACCCCTACACTTATTTTATACGTTTAGTACATGTCTTTTACTGTTTTTCAAAAATAACCTTTAGGTTTTAATATTTACAAAATCAACCCAAACCTTTTTATTTAGAACCGATTAGGGCATAATTCAAAAGCAAGCCCTAAACCTAAGTTACACCAATCATTAGCTCCTCATTAATACTTCATTAATTACCTTCAATGATTACAAGGAAACCCTAGTTCATGAAAAACCCTAATCGCCCCTTTTAAAAACCTTTCCTTTTTATGAGTTTTCGAACAAGAAAAACCCAAGACAATTCACACAAGCTTCAAATTCATAAACATGTATTTTACTCAGGTCTTATAACATGTATTAACTTCTGGAAAAATCAATTCATGATCTCTAAAAATATTATAAGCTCATTCGTTAATTATATACGCTTTTAGGGTTTTAGGTTTCAAATAATTTCATACGACTTATAAATCATGCATGGCTAATTTTTATGTGTTATATACGAATTGTAGGACTGAATTCAACATTAGGAACATACCCTTGATGAGCTTGGATCGTTAGAAACAAAGAAGCCAAAAACTATCACTCACCGAAACCCTAATTCACTCAAAAACTCACCACGATCACCACAGCAGTTCTGGAACTCAAACACTATTTTTCCCACCTTCTATACCTTGAATCTCGTCCAAGAAAAATGGTCTCAAGCTCTGGAAACTAGAAGTCGAATTATGAAGGGTTTTGAAGTCGGTTTTAGGGTTATCGGCAATAAGGGATTTTATGGGAACCGAATTTTATATATATACTTGATTTATTATTTTTATTATGGGCTTTATAATGCATTGGACTTAAATTAAATGGTCTCTTACTAATATAAATTTATATTGGGCTTTTACTAATTAATTTCTTTTATAAACTATTTTAAATATTTTCGGCTAATATGTAAAATACAAAACTAATTTTTATAAAATCATAAACTATAAAAATTACCTTTACAAAGTGTTTAATATTTATTTAGATCATGTGGGATATTTCTTAAAATTCTCTGAATTTACATAGCTTACTTGGTATTCTTTTGAATTAATTTTTCATACTTTTGATTGTAGGGGTATTTTGGTCTTTTTGTGAACTTTAGAAATTCCAGGTATTACAATTCTTCCTCTCTAAAAGAAAATTTCGTCCTCGAAATTGGACAAGGCAGAACAGAACAGAAAACGAATCGGATTTCAGAATTTCTGGGAATATAACGAACGTTAATCTTATCTCGAAACAAATGAATTTCTTATCAGAATATTTGAACTCAAACTTATTCAGAAATCATATCAATAGTCGAATACTTATATTAGATAATTATATACTTATCAGAATAATGGTGGAGAACAGATGAGACACAGAAAATCATACGACAGATTCTAACTTATTCAGATATCTAAATGATGAGGACATCATATGTATAGACAGAAATAAATCCTATCGGCCTCAAAAGTCGCAGAAATATGGGGAGACATATAAGGTTAAGGTGATCATAACAATCTATAGGTTCGCACAGGTCATAACAACTTCGAATTCCAAACGTACAAAACTTATACGAAACAGATATCGACGAAAATCTCACAAATAGATACGGAATTCAAACGAACATAAGAAGTACCAAATAACAGATACAAGTCAAAGTCCTATCACACATCGACTACAGACATTTCCCAGACGTCGTATACCTTCAATAAGTTCAGATTATATGATCTCGGTATTATTACGTTGATCAGGCGTCATAATACTTGCATCACATAACAAGTTCTTATTGTCATTATATTCGGTCTCGGGTCATGACAAAACACATAACAAATATCAAAACAAAACATACCACATACATATAACACACAGATAGCAAGTAACATACTATAACAAACCAGATACACATGAGTATACCATCATGATGGCCATACTTCATCCAAGCGGAAATAACATCATGAAGAAAATAAATAGCGACACGACTTATGAGGACTAACGGAAACTTAACGAATCTAATAAGAAGAAACAACAGACAGGAAATATACTTTCAAATTTTTGTTTTATTTCCATTAATCAAACAAAATTCGCAGAATCGTCTTAAGATGATCTTCCAAAACAAAACTTAAAAATCCCAGATTCAAACGTCAAATGAAAACAAAAGAACCTAACTCAAAATCAAATGTCAGAAAATTCTCATAAGGAGAGTAACAAATCAGAAACGAAACTCCTATTCTCGTGTCGGATTGAACCTACTAGTGGCCGTAGACTCCGATTCCGATTCCACCTCGTACTCTTCCTTGGGTTCCTCTTCTTCCTCCTCCTCCTCGCTTATCCATCCGTTCTTGTTTCCTTCAGGCTGTGGTAGGAAGCGACTAGCAAAGCCACCTTTACGCTTCCTCTCTTCCTCCTCCGGCACACGATCCACAAAGGCATACAGATCGCGACTCCCAGCTCTTCCTACTCCTTCATCCTCAACGAACTTGGGACACCTACCAGGATATCTAGTAGTGAAACCTTCATTGTCAACCACCTTAGTTTCATATTCTTCCACCACTTCTCCGTCAATGGTCCTCAAAGTCAGCTTCTCCTCGATGGTGCATGGCCACATATAGGCCGGAACTCTTATCCTCTTATTAGTCCTCTTCACTTTACCATACCTCGTGCAGCCCTTAGCAATGATAACGGCCCACTTCATCTTCTCCTTATGTTGCCTAGCCGGTCCTCGATTACTCCTATCAGATGAACTAGCGCGACGGGGAATAACCATCTAAAGAAATTCCAACTATTAGCAAAGTCGAAGTACTATAGTGTACGCAAAGAAGTACTCAAAAGGGAAAATCCTAAATCTACCCACTTCTCACAGGTCATAGCCTAAGCTCTAAGGGTCCTAAAACCTAGAGCTCTGATACCATAAATTGTAACACCCCGACCCGACAAGGGTAAAGATATCACAATACGGTTTCATATCAGAACTTTAAATACTATACAAAAACGGAAGCCTTTACAAAATATTCAAAAAGAAAACATAAATAGCTAAAACTTCAAAATAAATCTAAGATCTCTATGGTAAAGTCTTGCTCTCAGCTCTACTCTCAAACCCAGATCAGCTATCCCATAAGCTCATCTTGAAATGCTAGATACCTGCCGCAGGAAAAGAAAAGTGCGGCTGAGCTTACAAAGCCCAGTGAACGGATATAACGAAACAAAAGCTAAAACAAAACAAATATACGAATAACGAAAATAGAATGAAATAATGACGAAGGATCTTTTAGAATTCTGCGGAAACACAAATATACAGAAATCCAAACAACCACATAACAGTTTAGACATCACATAGCACATTAAAGACACAGAAACAAACACATCAGAACAACCAAACACATAGCATATCAAAATAACAGATTACGTATAAGCCAAACGGAAAGTTTAAAAACTAATAAAAACTGTTCCAGAAAATAAATATGGCATTCATACAAATCAACTAATCAACGTTTAAAGCACTTATTTCAATATTGTAGCAGCGGAAATAGCAGACATGTCATGGCAGACAATATAGCAAAACCAGTTCTCATATCACTTCCTAACCTTAGCAGAGTCTTAAACATGGTAGGTCACATATGCCGACAGATAATTAAACCTTCAAAAATACTCAATGATACACTAGCACATAAATCTCGCAGATCAACACAGTCACGTAACGATAACAAATCATAACATCAGATATACGAATCATGTTTCAAACATATTAATTCTGTCCTAGCATGGCAACTAATAATCACTTAAACAAATACGTCATAAACACATTCACTAACATATCACATCAGAAACATCTTCTTCAAAAGGTAACATCAGAAAATATACATATGGAGTAGCTAGCTCCCAGATTATTGTGAAGACGCGTATTGCACACGACATCATTCACCAGATAACATATCGGATAACAGATCAGATCTAGGATGCATCCATACGCCCCTTCCTACATATTCAAAAATATGCTTCACCATCCAGAGACGTGGCAGAACATCACTCTACTGCCCTAGAGTCATATCAGAGGTGCATCACTGATACGGACATGGAACCCCCATGACTAGTTAAATATTTGGTTATAGTCAACCAACTTAAGTCAAACAGATTTTCAGATATAGCACAGATCATAGTCAACACAAGGTCACAGAATCATATCAGATAGTTCATATCATAAGGTTCATATTCAGATAATCATAAATCATAAGTTCATAACCAGAGGTTCATAATCCAATATAGCAGGATTCAACAAATGTATATATCAAAGTCTTCCTAACATAAGTTCACATCAGATATTGCATAGTTCACTAGAACATCAGTTCATATGAACAACAGATCAAATATTCAGAAAAGGGTTCATAGCAATGGCATTGGAAATCCTAATAAACATAAAAGACATGATGAAGAAGGAAAACATGAGAGACCTTTACTGAAAAGGTCAGAACTCATGTACGATAACATAAGTGTCTTAAAGTAAGACAGAATATCCGTACCTTAAAGCAAATGAGAAGAAAACAAACGAATGAACGAATACGAAGATGTAACGTCGCGTCTCCTCCAACGAATCTACACGGATTATGATTATTTAATACTTATTAGTATAACGGATTAATCTCATTAATACTTTTAGGGTTGTCAGATTATTCCCATTTTTAGTGACAGACGGAATTCCAACGTTTTAGGGTTTCAATTATTAATTAGCCAAACGTATGGGTTTAATATGATAATTGATGAGTGTGTAAATACTCATCATTTTTGTACCATTTAAACTGCAAATTCATCTGAAAACACTCAGAAACACATCAAAATGATCAGAATATCACAAATCAGTGTTTTATGTGTTTTAAATGCAAAAATATCAAAATCAGATGAAAAACATATTAAATTTGCAAAAATTGCAGTTTCAGTCCCCCAAGTTTCTAAAATTGTCACAAATAGTCCCTGAGCCAAAATTTCAAAAGAAAAATCATCAAAGGTCCTTTTTAAATCATAACTTGTCAAATTTGGTCCTTTGGTGGAAAATGTAAAAAAGTTTGAGAAAATTACAATTTGGTCCTTCAAGTTTGCAAATTGGCAGAAATGGCCCCTGGAAAAATTGAAAATGGCAATTTTAGTCCTTGTAATATCAACTCTTGTCAATTTCAGTCCCTGAAACACCTTTGCAAAATTACAGGTTCAGTCCCTTGGTTTTGTGGAAATTTCATAAATGGCCCTTGTGATTGTTAACTCTTCCAAACGGACCCTTATTACACCTTGGCCCAAATAAAATACCCAGCCCAATACCCGGTTTTATACCCGAATCCAACCCACACCTGTTATTAAAACCCCGGTCAAATGGGTTTGACCCATGCCCTTCCCTCCTCACGTGATAACACCACCATCATCACCATTCCTGCATACCACCTGACCACACTCCACCTCCTCACCATCATCACCCCTACTTTCCCCCCCCCCTCCAAACACAAAGAGCCAAGGTACATTTAATGCACCTCCAAAACCTCACTCAATCTCACAAACGGTTAAAAATGGTTTTGGCGCCAAAATGCTTTAAACGGCTAGGATTAAACTCAGTGATCCAATGGTCATTTTTGTTGGTGGGATCTTTTCAGAAAAGAGAGAGAAGGATACTTGGGTGTATAAAAGGCCAAGAGATGCAAGAAGAAGATAGTTAGTTTTAGTTTCTTTTAAATATATGTCGTTTTTAGCTTGTTATGCTTTAAAATAGCTTTTAGTTGTAATTTTTCAAGTCTTTTGTATCAAAGTAACTTGTGTAAGCTTATTGCAACTCTGTTTAATCATTAATTCCAAGTTTAGTTCAAATTCCATTTTATTTGTCAACTGTTGAAATTTCCACTCTTGAAATCCTTTGTCAACAATCTTAGTCACTTGTGTTTAAGCTCAGGCAAGCTCATTCAAACTTGTTTAAGCTTTCCATAAGCTCACATTGCAATTTCACTTATTTTTGCACCTTGGTCAACAAAAGTCAATACGGGTACAAAAATGATGCAGCATGGATTTGGGTTGATTCAGACAATGGAGAGGGTTGATATAGGCATGGACATGGGTTGAGATCTGAGTTGGATTGGAATAGGTTAGGGGTTGTTAGGTTAGTGGTTCTAGTTTCTTCACTTGGCAAGCCATAGTGGCTAAGGAAGTTTTGTAAGTTCAAATCTGTGTTGATCATTTAATCTGTGTTTGAATCTGTTCATTAGCTGTTATTGTTACTGTTTAATGCTTGTTTGATGCTTGTTTAGCCTTATCTAGTCTAAATCTGCTTGTTACTTCATTATACTATAACTAAAGTAGTGTTTGGCATAGCTATATAATCTGTGCTTAAGAGTAGTTAAGCTGATAGGAGTGATTGAGACTTGCTTATATAGCTATTTGTAAGTCATTTGGGGTCTTGGTTTTAGCTGTTTCATTGAAAATAGTCATAATCATAGCAGATCTAAGTTAGGATCTGCTACTGTGTAAAACAGTTGGTGTAATAGCTGCAAATTGGTTGGATATTGTTAGATCTAGCTTCTAGTAATCATAAGTAGTGTTAAAACATCATATTCTGTTCATAATATTGGATCAAAAACCATTTTGGTCAAAGTTGCTTGTTGTTCTTAAAAGTCAAAAATCTCTCAAAAGCAGTTTTTCAACAAATTTGTGGATCAAATTTCTACTTCATAACTGAGCTTTAGAGTTTGAAACTTTGGATTTCACAAGTTT
>BPTQ01000006.1:170438413-170532901 GCA_019973895.1 Chrysanthemum seticuspe
TGTACAATATTCTGGACTAATTTTATGTACAAATACTTAAACTTCGAACACACTTAACAGAACCCAAAAAAAACAAGCTTTTGCGTATTTTTCCTTTCCAAAAATTTTCCCCGCTAATCCCAAAAAGTACTTGATCCCAAAGGAACATTAGTAACTTCCATTAATTACTTCATAATTACTCCTCGATTACTAACCACATTGAATCCAAATCCCGAACGAAAACTTAATACGGGATTAGCCAAGATTTATTTTTCCAAACCCAACTAAAACATTTATAATTTTGGATTTCCAATAAAAACTTTTTGTCATTTTCTGTACATGATTTGCATATTTTATTCACATCCCCAATTTGCACACTAAAACCTATAAATCTCCCGATAAGCTTAAAATTTAGGTTTTAATATTTACAAAATCAACCCAAACCTTTTTATTTAGAACCGATTAGGGCATAATTCAAAAGCAAGCCCTAAACCTAAGTTACACCAATCATTAGCTCCTCATTAATACTTCATTAATTACCTTCAATGATTACAAGGAAACCCTAGTTCATGAAAAACCCTAATCGCCCCTTTTAAAAACCTTTCCTTTTTATGCGTTTTCGAACAAAAAAAACCCAAGACAATTCACACAAGCTTCAAATTCATAAACATGTATTTTAATCAGGTCTTATAACATGTATTAACTTCTGGAAAAATCAATTCATGATCTCTAAAAATATTATAAGCTCATTCGTTAATTATATACGCTTTTAGGGTTTTAGGTTTCAAATAATTTCATACGACTTATAAATCATGCATGGCTAATTTTTATGTGTTATATACGAATTGTAGGACTGAATTCAACATTAGGAACATACCCTTGATGAGCTTGGATCGTTAGAAACAAAGAAGCCAAAAACTATCACTCACCGAAACCCTAATTCACTCAAAAACTCACCACGATCACCACAGCAGTTCTGGAACTCAAACACTAATTTTCCCACCTTCTATACCTTGAATCTCGTCCAAGAAAAATGGTCTCAAGCTCTGGAAACTAGAAGTCGAATTATGAAGGGTTTTGAAGTCGGTTTTAGGGTTATCGGCAATAAGGGATTTTATGGGAACCGAATTTTATATATATACTTGATTTATTATTTTTATTATGGGCTTTATAATGCGTTGGACTTAAATTAAATGGTCTCTTACTAATATAAATTTATATTGGGCTTTTACTAATTAATTTCTTTTATAAACTATTTTAAATATTTTCGGCTAATATGTAAAATACAAAACTAATTTTTATAAAATCATAAACTATAAAAATTACCTTTACAAAGTGTTTAATATTTATTTAGATCATGTGGGATATTTCTTAAAATTCTCTGAATTTACATAGCTTACTTGGTATTCTTTTGAATTAATTTTTCATACTTTTGATTGTAGGGGTATTTTGGTCTTTTTGTGAACTTTAGAAATTCCAGGTATTACACGTATTTTCTCTGTGTATTTTATCTGAAAACAGATCTCCTATTTATAGGAAATACTCTTGGCTAGTCAATGGAATTATGAGTATTAATCGGCCCATTAATAGCCTCATAATTATCCCCATAATAGCCGTTAGTGGTTACATGACCAATTAAACGTGGTCATAATGCAGATTAAACTGCTACTTGAATAGGTCAAAGCCGTTACAAGCAGTACTATCATCAGTACTTTCATAGTGCCATCAGTGGTTACACTGCTTCAGTGGAAACGCCACTGCTTCAGTGTAAACACAACATCAGTGAGACACCACTTCAGTGGAAACACCACTTCAGTGGAAACACTGACTCAGGGTAAGTACTGCTTCAGTGGAAACACTGATACTCAGTGTTAACCACAACAGTACTTTCACCAAGCACTATCAATCCAAACCACTACAAGAGTTCAGGGTGTTCATGGACCTTATGGGTGTACACTCCGTACCTCCTAACCCATTACAAGGTGTGAACCAATCCCACAAGTGCACTAAATTTTCCAACAGTTAATATGTATGAAGTGATATATGATCTAACTGAGTTAATATTGTCTCACTTAGTGCCGATGAGTGGTGTTGATGCATCGGGTTACCAATTTGGACGATGGAATTGATGTATACAGGACAAGACTTTTAAATTCAACAGGACGCCCCCTTGGGTGGCTCGAACTTGACTTGAATCATCATATATAAAGGATAAGAGGGCAATGTTTTCAAACCGGGGTAGAACCGGCCGGTTGCCACAAAAACGGGTCAAAAAAACCCGAGTTTCAAAAAAAAAAATAATAATAAGAGTAAACTGCAAAAATCATCCCTGTGGTTTGTGTATTTTCGCAAGAATCATCCCTATCTCAAACCTTCAGCATTAAACATCCCCAAGTCCACAAACCTTTAGCAATAATCATCCCTGAGCACCAACGTCGTTAGTTTTACCCGTTAAGTGTTAAATAATATTTTCCCGTTAGTCACTCCGTTAACATTTGTTGCACCGTTAGTCCTCATTTTACGTTTTCGTCACTTTTTTACGTTTTTGTCCGTTTTTACTCGTTTTCGTCCGTTTTCGTCCGCTTTTTATCCGTTTTTGTCCGTTTTTTGTATGTATTCGTCCGGGTTTTTTTACGTTTTTTACGTTCTCGTTCGTTTTTTTTACGTTCTCGTCTGTTTTTTACGTCTTCGTCCTTTTTTTGTCCGTTTTTATCCGTTTTTGTCAGTTTTTTATCCGTTTTCGTCCGTTTTTTTAACGTTTTTATCCGTTTTCGCCCGTTTTTTTACGTTTTTGTCTGTTTTTATTCGTTTTCGTTCGTTGTTTATTCGTTTTCGCCAGTTTTTTTACGTTTTTGTCCCTTTTTTTTACATTTTTGTCCTTTTTTTTTCGTTTTTGTTGGAAAAAAAATAAAAAAAATTTAAAACAAAATTTTGAATAAAAAAATATTTTTCAAATATTTTTTTTTTAAATCTTATAAAAAAAAAATTTGAATTTTTTTTTTCAAAATTTTCAATATGTCGAAATTTGAATAAAAAAAATCTTATAAAATTTTTTTTTTCAATATTTTTCGAAATTTGGACATGTTGTAAAAAAAATTTCCGAAAAATATTGACAAAAAGCGGACATTTTTTGAATTTTTTTTCGGAAATATGTTTTTTCCAATTTTTTTTTTTTGGAAATTTTTTTTCCAATTTTTTTTCTTTTTGGAATAAATTTTCAATATGTTGAAATAATACAAAAACGAAAGAAAAACGGACAAAATGTAAGAAAAACGGACAAAAACGTAAAAAAACTGGCGAAAAAGATTAAAAAACATGCGAAAACGGAAAAAAACAGACAAAAACGTAAAAAAGGGCGAAAACGGATAAAAACGAACGAAAACGGATAAAAACAGACAAAAACCGTAAAAAAATCGGGCGAAAACGTAAAAAAAGGAGAAAAACGTAAAAAAACTGTCGAAAACGGATAAAAAACTGACAAAAACGGATAAAACGGACAAAAACGTAAAAAAACGGACGAAAACATATAAAAACAGACGAAAAGGGATAAAAACGTTAAAATGACGAACGAAAACGTAAAAACGTTAAAATGACGGACGAAAACGTAAAATAAACGGACGAATACATACAAAAAAGGGACAAAAACGGATAAAAACCGGACGAAAACGAGTAAAAATGGAAAAAAACGTAAAAAAGTGACGAAAACGTAAAATGAGGACTAACGGTGCAAAAAATGTTAACGGAGGGACTAACGGGAAAATATTATTTAACATTTAACGGGTAAAACTAACGACGTTAGTGCTCAGGGATGATTATTGCTAAAAGTTTGTGGACTTAAGGATGTTTAATGCTGAAGGTTTGAGATAGGGATGATTCTTGCGAAAATACACAAACCACAGGGATGATTTTTGCAGTTTACTCTAATAATAAAAATGTCCCCTTTGTAAATGAGGGGATATAAATAACTTGTACTTTTTTTTTATATATTGCTCAAATCAAGCATTTAAGTGGGGAGGTTGTCAAATCGCATATTTGTATCTGATTAAATATTATGAGATTGATTAAAAGTAGTTTGCTTAACAGGTTAGTAATATATTGAGCTTGAAATATCGTAAAGAGCCTATAATATTTATGATAACGTTCCTAAAATATGCGAAAATTACAAAAAGGTCACATTTGAAACGAGCAGAGAGTCATTTTTTTTTTCAATATCCAAAAGAGCCATTTATTTCGTTGCTACTAGGCAGCGAATTGAATCCCACCAAGTGTCCGCTCCATATTAATCGTCACATAAAAAAAAAAAAATTTTAAAATGTTTATATCCTTTACTTTACTTGCTATTCCCTATTTTACTTGCTTTTGATTTGAATCACTGAATCAAATCCAATAGTTCACACCAGGGCCGTCTCGTGGATTTCAGTGATCCCGTGCCATTACCACAAAGAGGCCCTCAACTACACACATAATATACATATATATAAGTAGTGCATGAATTAATCAAGCTCGAGTCTCATATTGTGTTCATATATATAATAGAAGTGCATGAAATTTGGTGACCCTCATCAAGCGGAGGCCATGTGCAATCGCACCTCTCGCACTCCCTTAAAGCCAGCCCTCGCTCACACATGTCCAACTTAACTCAAATTCTAAAAATAATTTGAGACAATCCAAACCCTATCTTTTTGACATATACATACCAAATTGTCCTAACTTTTTAGAGGGTGATATATGATGCTTTAAAATGTCAAGATCCCCTTACATGAAGGACGTACAAGGCAGATGTATTATTGGATCTCATCGGACGGACGACAATTAAAAAGAAGGCTAAGAGAAAAAGCCAGACGTTGGATAAAATGAAATAATTGCCAGATCTTGGCTCGTAAATTTAGCTCAGCGAAAGTGTCGGTATTCGAAGAAGAAAACAACTCTTTGTTTTATTCGGTCAGCGTGCAGTCTTTGTTCCAAAATACTACATTTAAGGGGGGAAAAAAAAGTTTCGTGTACCGTTAACACGGTAATTTATTTTAGCCAATATGACTATGATGATGCTCCACCACGTGATGTGCACACATGTGAGTGAATTGCTTTGAACTTTTGCTTAATACGACTATGTTATTGATAATTAATACTTTTTCCGTTTCAAAATTTAGGTCCTATTTCACTTTATAAATCTAACTTTAACCTCAACTATTTTTATTTGTATTTTACAATACTTGATACAAATTATGTAAATGAATTGAGTTTTTAAATATATTTTTCATTGATATAATTTTTATCAATTATTATATATGATTTAAGATCATTTGAGGACAAAAGATTCTTTACATACCAAGTAATCAATCTCTACCATTTATTTTATTTGATCTAATTGATGAGATTAATCTCAACAATTTAAAAAACTCACTTTCATCATTTTTTTTAAAATATTAATATCTTTTAAACCGTTAATCGTTAAGCGAAAAAAAAAATATATCATTGCGACGAGCATTTAATTATCTTTCTACAGATAGGCACTTTGATATTCTTTCGACAATTTTTTTTTTCGTATTTTTCACGATTTTTTTTAAGTTTTTTCGTTTTTTTTACGTTACTGAAATTTGCATTAAAAAATCATATATGATAAAACACTAATTGAATATCACATGTGATATTAGTGTTAAATCGTACATGATATTTAATATCACATGTGATATTAGTGTAAAATCACATATGATATACATATCATATCACATATGATATTACATATTATATCTGATTTAACACTGATATCACATTTGATATTCAATTTAGTGTTTAATCATATATAATATTTTTAATACAAATTCCAGTAACGTAAAAAAAAAATATGATGAAATAAAGTGAAAAAAAAACGAAATTTTTTCTTTTTTTCGAATGTATATCAAAGTGTCTGTCTATAGAAAGATAATTAAATGCTCGTCGCGACGGTGTAAATATTTTCGCTTAACGATTAACGGTTAAAGAGATATTTAAATTATAAAAAATATGTGAAATAATAAAATGTTTCTAATCTCAGCCATTGATTTATTTTTAAATAGATGGTGGAGATGAGTCACTCGGTATGTGAGAAAATTTTGATATGTGAAATAACTCTCCTCTTATTATATAACACAGACAAAAATATTTAATGTCAAAGTTGGATCAATTAAGTTAAACTGGACTTATATTTTGGGTCGGAGGTTGTAAATAACTAATAGGGTACCCGCGCGATGCGACGACGAGTATATTTTAATTAAATTTTCAGACGAACAAATATTATTTTGTTTTGGGCTACTCGATTTCAGATTTATATTTGAAAGCTTAATTAGATTGTGCATTGTGCTTAAATAGTTATATATTTTGGTGAATGTGTGAATTAAATTGTGTATTAATTTTATGTGTTCAATAGTTTTTTTAAGATATATTTGTGCTTCAAATAATTGTAAATTATGTATTTTTATTTGTATTTGCTTAAAAATCTCTTTTAAAAAATCTTAAAAAATTAATAGAAGAAAATATGTAACATGCATTATAAGATAGTATATATATAACATTTGTTAATTGTTAAATACAAATGTTTGTAAGAGTGATTAGTGTATACTAACAATGTTATGGTTATTTAGAATAGGGCAAATGGCACAAAAAAGTATCAAACTTAAGGTTCATTTTCAATCAAGGTATTTTTTTCTTGCATAAAAATGTACCCAACAAATTTGTTTGGCGGATTTGGGTTTTTTATTAACGCTCGTTAACTCACTTTATTAGTAAATTACATGTTTGGTCCTCGAATTCGTATAATCATTTCATGTAACATCCAAAAAATTTTCAAAAATTCTTTTGAAAAATTTTGAATTTCTTTTGAAAATTCTTTTCAAATTCGTATAATCATTTTTTGAAAAAATTTCAAAAAATTTTCAAAATTTTTTAAATTTTTTTCGAATTTTCAAAAATGATTATGCGAATTCGAAAAGAATTTTCGAAAATTTGTCAAAATTTTTCAAAATTTTTTTCGAATTTTCAAAAATGATTATACGAATTTGAAAAGAATTTTCGAAAATTTTTCAAAATTTTTTCGAATTTAAAAAAATGACTATACGAATTTGAAAAGAATTTTCGAATTTTTTTTTTGATGTTGCGTGAAATGATTATACGAATTCGAGGACCAAACATGTAATTTACTAACAAAGTGAGTTAACGAACCTTAATAAAAAAACCCAAATCCGTCAAAAAAAATTGTTGGGTACCTTTTTGTGCGAGAAAAAAAGAAGAGTACCTTGATTTTTCTTGAGAATGGATTGGTTTTTCTTCTCTAGAGAAGAGTTGGGAATTTTGAAAACTCGTTTAGATTGATTTATATTTTCCTTTTTTTTTTTAAATGAAAAGATGTTTAGATGAAACTTTTTTCAAACATTTTCTCTTTTTTAAATCAACTTTTTTTTTATATAAAATCTTTGTACGTTTTTTCTTTTTGTTTTTTGATCTTCTAACTTGAGTTTTTAACTTATACAATATGACACATTGCTCCATTCAACTTTAGGTTCTTTCAATTGATGAAGAAGTATTGTGTATTAATCTTTCAGCTTTTCCAAGCTTCTTGTATAACTTTTACTTCTATAGATTTACATATATATTCTCATAAATATCATCACGTAGAAAAACAGTTTTACTTTTATATCTTTGTTTTTAGAGTAAACGAGCGGGTTAACTCGCGCGTTGCCGCGGGAGTGCGTTAGCCTCTATTATTTTGTTTACGGGACTAAATTTGCAAAAGATTTTTTTTTCGTTGGCCTTTATTATTTTATGTACAGGAGTCTTTGTCATAAATTTTTTGTATTAAGGACTAAATTTGCAAAAGAGCGATAACGGGGGACTAACGGTGTGATTTACAGCTAACGTGAGGGGCCATTTTTGTAAATTGCTTAGCTACAGTACACGCACTATTCCCCACTATTTTTCACTGTTTGGTACTGTTTGGCATTGTAGCAGCGTTATTTTCCTTTTTAGTCCCTGAAAGCGGCGGTTTGTTGCAAATTTAGTCCTTAAGGACTCACGCTGAAAATAAAAGTTAACCTCTGGGGCTGTTTATGCTTAACATTTGCACATAAATAGCCCCTGAAGTTATTGCTCCGTTGCAAATTTAATCCACGACTGTAAGGTAACGGACGTTAAGGACTAACTTTGCAATTGATCACTAACCTCAGGGTCTAACATGAAAATTGTGTCGGTACTGTAGCTACAGTGCGAGGGGATGATATTTAGTATATGTTATAATTGCAAAATTTTTTCTTGTGGTTTGGCCAAATTGCATGTTCATTCCTCATTCTTTTGAATGTGCAGCGAACGACTCTATGGAAAATTATGGGTTGCATATTCAGTCCCTAACTAAACTTAAATAACTAAGATGCTCTTGTCTTCTTTCTCTTTAGTTTTCTCGAATATTTATTTATTTTTAACAACAAAACTAAGGGCCCGTTTGGTTTGCAGGTGGATTTAGAATTGAATTTGAATTTAAGATTGGTTTGAAAGAAAAGTACGAAAGAAAAATATATGATTGATTAAAAAGTTTGTTTGTTTTATAAAATAACATATAAATTCTTATTTTGACATACTTTTATTTATATTGTGTTCAGAGTATATGTAGTCACAAAATAGAAAGAGAATTAGAAGCAAAATATTGGTCAGAGATGTTAGAGTAAACCCCACTTGTTTCGGATGAAACCTACCTTTCCTACATGAAATGAGTTTACGGGATTTGATTCATTCCTTGATTACAAAATATATGTACCAAAAAAATGTCCCAAGTAATAATTACATTCCCCTTTTGAAAACCAACACAACAAACGGACCCTAAATATATCAGCTCAAATGTTACACTACACCAAAAATATATATCGCTACTTCACACACTTATATCTAACAACATAAACATAAACGCAACCTCTTTGTTTCTTGTCTTTGGTTTCTCTCTCTATCAAATTAAGAATACACACTCAGCTACGCACTAGATTATAAAGAATTAATCTGAATATCATACGAACACAAGTTCACTAAAATCACAAATAAAACATAGCCACCATAGTATCCTTTTGTTTCTTTTTCTTTTCCAAAACTAACCACAAACATAAATACTTTTTTTTCCCTTTTATGCAAAATAAAAGACCAGACACAATCCCTTTGAATCTTGGTGAAGGTTTCGACTACAATTATGGTGAAGGTTTCACTTTTGTTTATATAATTTTCAAGATCTATGATGAGTTTTCTTAGGTCTAATACGTTATTACTAAAATAGAATGAGTTGAGATCTTGTTTTAGTTTTTCTGTTGAGGATTGTTGTTAAATGAGATGGAGATGGTTGTTGTTTGTTAATGGTTATTGTTGGTTGCTGACGTTGTTTAAGATTAGGTCTACGTGGTATATGGTGTTCAAAGGTGGTGTTGCGATTAAGGTTCTGATGGCGGGACTGCTTTGGTTTTAGTTGCTTGAATATGGGTATTGACGTGTTGGGTGTGTTTTGCTTTGCAACAAGAATAATGTACATGATATTTGTTAGGAATTAGAAAATTCAGTCGTTAAAGAGTCGGTCACCTCAAGTATATGTATTCGTTAGAAAGCTCGTAGTCGTAGTCAAGTTATGTTAGCAAGTAGTTTGTTAAGTAACACCGTGGAGGACGGATGGGTCTTTACCCACTGTATGCCTGATCCACAGCCCGTAGGTGACGTTATTTGTAAGACACTATAAATACCCTCTACCTCCCAAGGTAGAGGGTTGGAGCTTCAATACCATTTCTCTTTGTTTCACATAGTTCCCAACTCTCTTCCATTTCTCTCTCTAGAACTTTCTCTCTCTAAACTACTTGAACGCCTCATGTGATTATAGTTTAGTGTGTTTGTGAAATCCTATATCTTACAATATTTATAAGACATTGAGAGGGAAAGGAAAATGTAAAATTGAATTATAAAATTGTTACATCAATACAGGAAATGAACACTACTTGTTTGGCTGCACTATACTACTTGACTACACTTTTACTACAATGTATCTAGACACAACTACATTTTAAATACATCACATCTCTTTGCAAAGAGTTAGGCTATCATAAAGCAGTATCTTCATCTTGTGGTGACTGTGTTTGTAGTTGTGCAAACTTTGCACTATATGAGCTTGACTCTGCACTATTTCATTGCTTTGAGTTACTGTTGCATTGCTTTAAGCTTGAGTGGTCATATTATCCCCCCCCCCCCACAAGATGGCATGGAATAAGGATTGAAAATGCCCAACTTGGATAGACATTGGTAGTATAGTGCTCTTCTTAGGCCTTTTGTGCGTATGTCTGCCACTTGTAGTCTTGTAGGAACATAAGAAGGAAGAATTTCACCTGCTTTAATTTTGTTTCTAACAAAATGGCAGTCTATTTCTATATGCTTAGTCCTAGCATGATGAATTGGATTAGAAGCCAAAGCAATAGTAGAACTAGGACAGGGGTAGAAACATGAACTTACAGATCTTTGAGTAGACATGTTAGCCAACTGATTTCACATGAAATGTCTGCTCTAGCCCTGTATTCTGACTCAGTAGAAGACCCTGAAACCATTCCTTGCTTTTTGGATTGCCAAGAAATGAGGCTAGAACCTAGAAAAATGTCTTAGCATGAGATGATTTTTGGGAAGTGAGCAACTTGCGCAATCACTATCATAACAGTAGTTAATTTGAGAGAATTTTGAGCTGGAAAGAAGAGTCCTTGTCCAGGGTAGAGTTTGAGATATCTGAGTACTTTTGTTAAGCCTGCCATGTGAGGTGTTATAGATTCTTTGAGAAATTAGCTAAGTGATTATGCAACAAATGAAACATATGGTCTAGTGATAGTGAGATAGATGAATTTTCCAACCAAAGTTTTGTAGAGAGTAGGGTCAGGAAAGATGTCTCTATTAGTTAGATTGATTTTAGTGATTGGTTCAACTAGTGTGGCACAAGGTTTAAGATCAAGAACACCTGCAAGTGTGAGAAGCTCAAGGGTGTATTTCCTCTAAGAGATGGCCAAACCAGTTGAGTTTCTTAGAAATTCTATACCCAAGTAGTAATGAAGAGAACCAAGATCCTTAATACTAAATTGTTGATGGAGAAGCTGTTTGATCTGATCAATGTAGGACGTATTTTGTCCATTGATGAGGATATCATCAACATAGATAAGAATGGAGGTCTGAGAACCATTGGTGTTGATGGTGAGTAAGGAGGTATTTGCATAGCTTTGAGTAAAACCAAGACTGAGTAAAAATGTAGTGAGCTTCTCAAACCACTGTCTGTTGGCTTGTTTAAGACCATAAAGAGAACTTTTGAGTTTTCACACAGGGTTTGGAATTGAAGGTTGTGGATAGCCTTATGGTAGTGACATGTAGACTTCTTCATTCAAATCCCCATGTAAGAATGCATTGTTCACATCCAGCTGTTCAATGTACCAATTGTGAGAGATTGTAATAGAAGGCATAGTCCTTAAACTAAACATATTTTCCACTGGTGCATAAGTTTCTTTGTAGTCAATGCCCTCTCTCTGATGATAGCCTTTAGCAACAGCCTTGCCTTGTACCTCTCAATTGAGCTATTGACATTATACTTGATTTTGAAGACCCGTTTTCTGCCAATTGGACTTTTGCCTGGGCGGAGTGTGGTGACTTCCCAAGTTCCATTTTCTTCCAAGGCTTGAGTCTCTTTGTTCATAGCTTCAGTCCAGTTTGGATCTTTGGAGGCCTGGACATAAGAATGTGGTTCTATAGTTCTATCTATGCGAAGTATAAAATGCAGTGATTGTTTTTTAGATTTGAATAATTAAGAAAGTTTGAGTGATTGTGTTTTGATAAAGAAGGTGGTAGTTTGCATTGATAGTCAAATATTTTGCAGGTTGTATTTTTGTCTGGTGGAAGTTCTTGTTGGTGCTGGTGGTATAGGTGGTGGTTCAGGTTTTGATGATGATGAGGTAGTCTATGATGGTGATGGTTCAGTCTGTGAGGATGAGGGTGTATGGTTGGTATGGAGTGGTGATGGTGGACTTGAAGTTGGAGGATCTGTAATAAGTATTGTAAGGTTGGTTTGTGAATGTTCTTGTGAAGTGGGTGATGCAGGGTTAGATGGTTGACTGGGAGATGAGTGGTGGGACTGTGTTGGTGAAGGTGTGGGTGTGTTGAATGAAATAGGTGATAATGTGGATAGTGAAGGTGTGTTGTAAGTGGTAGGGATAGTTGTGGTGTTGTTTGGGATACGTATGGTGGTTTGATGAAAAGAAAAAATGGATTCTTCAAAGTAACATGTCTACTTGTGATAACTTTGGTGGTGAGTGGATCATAGAGTAGATAACCTTTTTGGTTTTGTGGGTAGCCAAGTAAGGTAATGGGTATTGACCTTGGCTGAAATTTGTCAGGGGTGTGTTGATGTGCATAGGATATACATCCAATGGTTCTGAGGTGTTCAATTGGAGGTGGATGATGGTAGAGTAACTCATAGGGGCTTTTTTTGTTTAATGTGGGTGAGGGAAATTTGTTGATTAGATATATGGTCGTTAGGATACAATATCCCTACAGGTGCTTTGAAAAATTTGCTTGAGTTGAAGTCCTCTTGCTACCTCTAATAGGTGTTCATGTTTTCTTTCTACTCTTGAGTTTGTTGTGGGGTGTAGGGGCAAGAGGTTTGGTGAATGATGCCATTTGTATTGAAAAATTCAGTAAGAGAAGAGTTTACAAACTCTGTACCATTGTCACTTCTTGATTTGAATGTGTTTGTTAAGTTAAATCTTGACATAAGCATGAAAATGTTTGACTGTTGAAATAACATGGTGTTTGGATGGAATTAAGTAAGTCTATCTGGCCCTAGAAAAATCATCAACAATGGTGAGAAATAGTTTGCATTTATTGAATGTACAATGATGATAGGGACCCCATACATCTATATGAATCAAACTGAAAGCAGAACTAGCATGTGACAAACTAGGAGAAAAGGGTAAAGCATGGTGTTTGGAAAAAGGGCATATAGTACATTTGTGATCTACTGAACTAGAAATTGAAATTGGTAATTTGGATACATGTTTAAGCACTTAAGTTGATGGGTATCCCAGCCTAGCATGCCATATAGAAAGGTTACTGGTAGTAAACAGAGCAGTAGCAGTTGGTTGAGCAGGTGTAGTTCGAGCTGTAGAGGGTAAGATGTGCAATCTACCACTAAGTGTTCCATGAGTTTGTGAACCATCATGGCTCTGGAAAACACAAGTGTCATGAGTGAAGGTGATTAATTTTAAGGTGTGTTTAAGGATTTGGCTAATTTAGATGAGGTTGTAAGTGAAAGTTGGGATATAAAGTACATTGTGTAGTGTTATATTTGATTGTAGTTTGACTGAACCAATTTTGGTGACATGTATGGTATAACCATTTGGTAAGTGCACAGTAATTGGTGTATACATGAAATTATGTTGTGCATTAATGTAAGTGATATGAATATATGATTAGTAGCACCACTATCTATAATCCAAATCTCTTTAGAACCAGAAATGTAATGAGCTATCAGCCTGTGGGGATTACCTGCCATGAAGTTGTATGAGCCAAAAGTAGATGCTTCATTGTTGTGTTGCATAAGCTGATTTTGAAGCATGTCCATCCTTGCAGTCACAGAGTAGTCTGGTGGCATGTTTACAAGATAAGCAAATAATAAAGGCCACAAAAACAACACAAACATAAAATACAAGTAATAGAAACAAAACCCTAAAAGAACATATTACGAAGTTTAAAAATAGTTTAGGGTTTCGTAAAATACGAACAAGCATACCCTATAAAACCCATTTTAAATATAAATCGGTCAGAGTTAAGCGTCGAAGAAGATGAACAGTTACTGCGTGTTTAGGCGAAGAAGATGAACATTGCTTGTAATGAGTTAGATGATCGAGCTCAAACAGTCAAGAAATATTGACCAAAGGTTTTAGTCAACAAAAGTCAACTATTATAGACTCAATACAATTTCCCTTGGAATTTAGTGGATTCTCGGGTCGTTAAATCCCACGGAGGTTGAATGGTGTGTGAAAACGTTCAGAAGTAGAATGATCACTGAGGACAATGATCTGTAAGGATTTTGGTTGATAATTACACTACTGATTGTTTGGAATTGTATTTGGATACAGAATTATAAAGCACAACAATCAGATTAAACAAACGTGTATTGCAAGTAAATAAAAATGTAAATTTAAAAACTACAGGGACTTAAAATGACAAGTTTAAAACTAAAGGGTGTAAAATGAAAATTTTAAAACTTTTTAAACTTAAAGAAAATTAAAATCTAAAAAGAAAATATTTTACTAATATTATATTAATTTAATATTAATTATTTTTAAACTAAAAATGAAATTTGAAAACTATTTAAGAATTAAAACTAATTTTTAGGATTTTTCTTGATTTATTTTGAATTAAAACTAATTTTAAACATTTAAAATATAGCTTAAAATGCTAAAAATTAGGAAAAGATGCAAGAAAATTACAAAAATATTTTTCAAAAATCTTAAATAACTAAAAAGAATTTTAGAAACTGGAATCACATTTTTTTGACTTTTTCTCAATTTATTATGAATTTAATACTAGTTAAAACTAATTAAAATGCTAGAAAATCTATTTTAACTAAGAAAATTCAGGAAAAATACTTTTTATGACTTTTTGAATATTCTAAAACAAAGAAAATTGAAATTGTATTTTTCTGAGCTTTTTATAATTTATTTGAATAAAATGCTATTTAAAAATGCTAGAAAATGAATAAAAATGCAGAAAAATAGAAGATGAACAGGGAAAAATATGAAAATCTCCAGAAAATGATAAAATAATACTGAGAACAAGGGAAAATTAACAGAAACAACTTTGAAGTAGTGGAGATATGATTTGGGCATACAACTGATGAAATAAGCACTTGAAATTAAGCTAAAAGCTACCAATAAGCTACTATAAGCTAGAACTACCCTAGTCTATCTGAAAATAAGCTGATGCAACTGAAATGGGTCAATAAAGCTCAAGCAATAGACATTTAAGCACAAATTCATATTTCAAGTAGCTAATTCCAAACGGCCCTTATGCAACTAGTTTAAGCACTGATTAACCTAGCTAGAAACAATCACAAAAATAAACTAAAATTACCTAGTAAACAACCACCAACCAAAGTGCTAGAATCCAAAATTTCAGCTTAAGAGGACCTAAGATGATGAAATTAAAATTCAAAAATGAAAGCTACTTAAGAACTTAGATCTATGGTGCAGGGCATGTAAACTCAAACTGACCCACTTTCACCCCTCCACAGATTAAGCTACAGATTTTTATGATTTTTTTTCCTTCTGGGAAAAGTAAAAGGAGATGGTGAAATTGTGATTTTTAATTTTTAATATTTTTTATGACAACTAAAAATGGATTTAAAAGGATGGTGAAAACTGAGAAAAACAGATTTTGGACCAAAATTGACTTTTAACAAAAACTCTTACTTTGACTATTTCGAACTTTGATTGCTCTTAATTGATTTAAAATGTGATGATAAGCTATAATATGACCTACATAAGCTATATTAACAACAATGTGACCAATATCTAAGATTATGCTACCTAAAATTACTTATAACTAACTGATGAGAGATTTAAACATGATTTTGACTTTTAGTGTTTAGTATTCAAAATTATGAACTAAATGCACTGTAATGAACTAGTAAGGACTAAAGCAGCAATAGCCTTCTACTAATCTTACCTCTAGCACAGTCTATTCCACTGATCCAAACAGTCCTTTATCAAGGCTAAATCAAGATTTTCAAAGCAATTCCCTTTTTTAACCCTTAACACTGATTTCAACCTTCATGTTATCATTCAACAAGATCATAAAAGCATAAAAGATCAGCAATACAAGCATGAAACACAGACATGAACCATATGCAATTTCGATTGTGAAATCAAGATTTTTAAGCAACAACCAATTCCAATGAACAACCTAGCAATCTTAAGCACTAAAACAACTTAAGTACACATAATAAGCATATAGATCAAAGATAAACAGCAATCTAAATCACCCACAGTAAAATGCCAAAAACTTAGAAATATGCTTACAAATGAAATCCAGCTGAAGATACAGAACCAAGGAACAAGAACCACTCCTATAGGCTTACCACTAAGCCTCTAACCCAGGGCAATCCATAATTCACCCTGCTCCAGCTTCTTGATCATGGCATTCTTCATCTTTGATTTTTCATTCGTTTATTGTATCACTTTTGTATTTTTGAGTTTTATACCTACAACTGATTTTAAAGTTTCTAATAGCTTACACAAACTATATGAGGAGCTTACATGAGATTATGAGTCCAAAACAACAACTAATAACAACATTCGAATATATTGAGAATTTAAGCAAGGAAATTTGCATAAACTGAAAAGATGACTTAATACTGAAATTGAGGCTTGCAAAAGTTTTATTATACACTGAGAACATGAAATACAAAACTTGAAAGCTAATTGATATACTGGAAATTAAAAATTAACTAAGTCGACATAAGCTAAGAAAAATTACACTAGATCCCCTGCTTCACTGCTTCTTCTTCCATCTTTATAGACTTTTTGGACTTCCCACTTGCTTCTGAATATTTCCCATCAAAAATCTTGACCGTTGGATGAGTCAAAACAATCTCACCCTTCAAATCCACTTTTGGGGCCAAAAGTATTATACATGACTTGCGGCCGAATTTTTGCAATAAATGCCCTTTGGAAGCTTGTACATGTTGAGGAGACACAAAGGAAAGGGTAAGTAGCCAAGTTGGTACATTTGGAAAGAAAAAACAGGGGAAAGTATGGTATTGAGGATAAAGTGGTGGGGAAGCATTAATTGAGGTTGTGGGCTAGTTTGTGAGGTGGAAGGGGTGAGAGTGAAGGGTAGGTGGTGAGGTGGAAGGGATGGTATGGAAGCAGTGGTAGGGGTGAGTTGTGGGGGTGCAGAGGACAGGTGGTGAAGGAGACTGGGAAACCATATATTATTTAAGGGGATTGGGCTGGGATTGATTTGGGCCTGGGTTTTATTTATTTTAGGTCCGGTTGGTTTGTAGTAGTATAGAGCCCAAGGACCAATGGTGTATTATTTGGATTTTGAGGGGTGAAAAGTGTAAACTTCTCAAAGTTATCAAAAAGACCACTCATGCCAAGTTTCAATAGTACAAGGACCACAAAAGATAATTATCCATTTTTGAACTTCCAAGGACTATTTTTGCCAATTTTGAAACTTGAAGGACCAAACTTGTAAATTCTCCAAACTTTTTACCCAAGGATCATTTTTGATAAATTTTGATTTTAAAAGGACTTGGGTTGACTTTTATTCCAAAACAAATGATCAGGGACTGATTTTGTCAAGATTTGAAAGTTGAGGGACTGAAACTGTCAATTATGCAAACTTAGCTCGTTTTTCATCTGTTTTTAAAAATTTTGCATCTGAAACATATAAAATACAATCCTTGGATATATTTTGTATTTTGCTGCATATTTGAGTGTTTTTAAGTGTTTTGCAGCTCAGATAAGACAAAAATGATGAGTATTTACACACTCATCAATCCCCCACACTAAACTATTGCTAGTCCCTAGCAATCTTTTATGAAAATTTAATGGATTTAAGTCTCTTTACCAAAAGCCATTACTTCTGGAGTAGCCAATTGTTTCAGTTCAAGTAAGAACCTTGGTACAACGATAACCAAATGATTTTGAGCAAATCACCAGCTTTCAACGGTTTTGATTTGTCTTTACCAGAAACCGTTTGCTTCTGGACTAGCCAACTCTTAGATAAAATATCTTTGGTGAGTCGATTACCAATTATGGTTTTCCAACTGCCTTTACCACAAGCCATAAACTTGCGGGCTAGCCAACTCTTCACTTTTAAGGATATGGTGAGCTGAACACCATACAATTTTGGGCAAATTGCAAGCCGTCAACGGATTTGAGATATCTTTACCAAGAGCCGTTTGATCCTGGATTAGCCAATCCTTTTGTTTATTAGACATGGCGGACTGATAACCGTATGCTGAGTAAGTGCAAAACACTTGCTCCAAAAAAAATTTTTGCCAAAAATGGGGGAATTGGGTGGTATAATTACATGATAAAATTGGTGAGAATTCCCCCCACACTAGAAATGAATATTGCCCTCAATATTCAAAGTACCGGCGGTTATGCCGAAACATAGAACGTAAAAGGGAAATACTACGGCCATTATTTTTGTGATGATTTTTTTTTTTTTTTTTCAAAAGACTTATATACAACAGCGGGGGACAACTCCCCCACACTAGGGTGGTAGAAAGTAGAAAGAAGTCAGAAATATGGGTGAAAACCCATATGGTGTGCTACTGTTTTTGATTCCCGAGTCGCTAGCTTGACTCGATCCCCGCATTCATTGGTTCATGGGAAAAGTTTGTTGATCCGGGACAACCACAGATGGAATGTTCTCTCCAAAATAGTGCTTCAATCGATGACCATTCACTTTAAAATTGGGACCATCGGACTGAGATAACTCAATGGTTCCATAAGGAAATACTTTAGTGATGGTGAATGGTCCAGACCAGCGGGATTTTAGTTTTCCTGAGAAAATCTTCAATCTTGAATTGAAAAGAAGGACTCGATCACCGACGTTGAAAACGCGGTTCTTGATTTTGGAGTCATGAATCTTCTTTGTCTTTTCTTTGTAGATCAAAGAGTTCTCGTATGCTTGATCACGGAGTTCATTTAATTCATTCATTTGAACTTTCTGGTGATCCTCAGCTGTCTGAATATCGAAGTTGGCATGTTTCAAAGCCCAGCATGCTTTGTGCTCAAGCTCAATCGGCAGATGACACGCCTTTCCGTACACTAGCTTGTATGGAGTACACCCGATGGGTGTTTTATAAGCTGTACGGAAGGCCCATAGTGCGTCATCTAGCTTATCCGACCAAGAGGCACGGTTTTCGCCTACTGTCCTCTCTAGAATTCTTTTAATCCCTCGGTTGGAAACTTCCACTTGCCCACTTGTTTGGGGGTGGTACGCAGTAGAGAGACGGTGAGTTACACCATACTTTTGCATGACTCTATCAAACTGGTCATTGCAAAAATGCGTACCACGATAACTGATTATAGCTCGTGGAGTTCCAAACCTAGCAAAAAGAGATTTTAAGAATTTCACAACAACTCGGGCATCGTTGGTAGGCAAAGCTTTCGCTTCAACCCATTTTGACAAATAGTCAACGACCACGAGTATGTATTTATTTCCTCGAGATGAAGGAAATGGCCCCATAAAGTCAATGCCCCAGATGTCAAAAATCTCACACACTTGAATGGCGTTTTGCGGCATTTCATTTTTTTGTGAGATATTTCCGTGACGTTGACAAGCGTCACAGGTTTTGACAAATTCGTGGGCATCCTTGTAAATCGTGGGCCAATAAAATCCGGAATCAAACACCTTCTTGGCAGTGTAGTTGGGGCTATGATGTCCCCCAGCAGGTCCAGAATGGAAAGCCTTGAGGATGTCATTGGCTTCCTGACCATACACACATCGCCTGATGATTTGATCCGCGCAAATTTTGAATAAGTAGGGGTCGTCCCAGAAGTAATGTTTTACATCTTTAAAGAATTTGTTTTTCTGTTGGGACGACATCCCTTTCACCACAAAGTTACCCGCATGGTAATTTGCAAAGTCAGCAAACCATGGGGTAGAAGAGTCTCCACGAAAAGAAACCACATTGAGTGTTTCGAGAGGAAATGTTTCGTTTATTTCTTTTTTCTCGAACACATCCTGGTGAGGGTTTTCTAGACGGGACAGATGATCAGCAGCCAGGTTCTCAGCTCCTTTTTTATCACGTATAATGATATCAAATTCTTGCAGGAGGAGAACCCAACGGAGCAATCTCGGTTTTGCATCTTGTTTTGCAAAGAGATATTTGAGAGCCGAGTGATCCGTATACACCACGCATTTGGTCAAGATTAGGTATGGCCTAAACTTCTCAAACGCATACACCACGGCTAGTAGCTCTTTTTCTGTAGTGGTGTGATCCGGTCCGAACGCAATGTCTTTCTTTTATTAGTCAACCACTTGTGAATGGTCAACCATAAAAGTCAAACAGCTCAGAACAGAATGCAATTAAGTCCAGAGGAGTTTAGTGTTATATCCCCGGGTCGTTAAGTCCCAACAAGGTGTGAAAACTGAAATACAACGAACCTGTGATCGGGTGAATATTGAACAGGAAAAGGGTGATGATTGATTACACTAAGGAAATTAAATCTAATAATGATTTTGAAGTCATTTTAATTCTATATTTAAAATCGTTAGATAAAAAATGCAATTTACATCCTACGAGTGCAAATATAATTTTCCTACATTCTAATTGACTAAAAATAATTTTAGGAAAAAGCCGGGTATTTTTTCGACTTTTATTTTATTTATTACGAATTAAAAACTAATTTTAACTAATTAATTAATTAAAAATACTAAAATTTTTTAGGAAAATTTAAAAAAATTACAGAAAATACTTTTAATTAAACAAAATCTAAGAAAAACAAGAAAACATGCTACTGCTTAATGGATTCAGCAGTTAATAAGCTATGAAAGGGAATAAGCTAAAACTGCTATGTGTATTTAAATAATTAGGAAAGCAAATGCTAACACAGAACATGTGGTAGTGCAGATGGTAAGGTGGTCTGCTGTATGGGGTTACGCAAGTTTACATGAGGTCGTGGGTTCAATTCCCACCTCCTCCCCTTTTCTCTTTTTTTTTTCTTTCAAAAACTTAATAATAGAACAAAACAAGAATTTTTTACAAAAACTTGAACCTGGAAAAGCTGAGATAAGCTGTTTGAAAGCTTATTACAACAACAGATCCATATAAGGGACTGTTTGGTTTGGACTGCTACTTAAAGAAAACACAAAAGCTACAAAAAGCTTGTAAACTAATCAAGGGGCATAATAAGCTAATCATGCATAATTAAAAACCATACTACTGAAAAGATAAAGAGTAAGCAAACAAAGTAAAGGAATAAGCAGAATAAGAAATTATAGAAATAAGCTATACTAATGGAATTAAGCTGCAAAAGGGACACTAAGCTAATCTAAAAACTCAAATAAGCTGGATACAAGCTAACGCCTATCTTATTAACCTAAGGGAACTAAAGGTGACATAATAAGCAGTAAGAAAAAAGTAAATAAGCACTAGGAATCCTCCTGAGCTGCTGCTGCAACTGTGGTCAGAACAGGCCCAATGGGGCTCTTTCAAGCTTGATTTGAATAAGCTAGAGTGGAGCTCAGCCAAAGAGCTTTTGGGATAATGAAGACAAGCTGGGGGGCAAGCTTTTGCCCCCGCAAATACCTAAGTAGAAGCTAAATTCAATAAGCTAGGGGCTGTGCAAAAGGGTACATGGGACTGTTTGGACAGCTTGCTCAGGACAAAAAAGGGATGTTTGAAAGCTACAAAAGCTATAAAAAAAACTAACTAGAAGCTAGATATAAGCAACTAATGGCAAGGACCTAATCTAACTTATCTAAAAGCTATAAAGGAACTAAAATAAGTTATAAAGGAACTACAATAAGCCACAAAAATGGGCACAAGTCTGTTGTAAGTGACAGATATATGCACACTACTCAAAAGGTAAATTTGCAACTAAAGACTATTAGACAAGATCATGAAACTAAAATTCAACTAGTTTGAGAATGAGTTAAACTATTTTGACCCAAACATGGGTCAAAAACTGAAATTGACCCAAAATTACACTAATCCAAACACTCTTTTTGGGGAAGAAAAAGGATTTTTGAAACTGTGGAGGCTTAGAGCCTTTAAAAAAAACTGGTTACAAACTTAATTGGAAGCTCACAGGAGCTAACACAAGCTTAAAACAACTTTCTAACAAGAATTGAAATGAGACAGAATTGAAGTACATGAAAAAAAAGATACTGCATAAACTTTTAAAACTGAAATTAAAACATGAAATTAAATTGCATTGAAATTAAGAGTTACAAGAAATGTAAATGACAAGAAAATTAAAGTGGAACTAGAACTTTTAAATTCTAGACTAGTTTACAATGATCTTCACTGCTTCTATTTATACAAAAGAAAAAAGTACTAAAGTCTTCAACTTTTCTCAGTTGTGTTTTCTTTGTGTTGATCCAAGCCATCCAAGAGTTAGGTACTCTTCAAAAACAATCCGAGCCATCCATGGGGTTGAGTATGTCAGGAGAAGGAATAAAAGAGGAAGGAAAAAGGTGGGCAGGGGTCGTGGGTATGTGAGGAGGGTTGAGTGTTTCAGAGAAATGATATTGTTGTCTGGGACAGGGACAGGAGGAGGGAAGTGATGGGTTGGTGTTGTGTTGGGTTTTTTTTTTTTTTTTTTTATTTGTATGTCTGGTTTGGATTTGGAAGGAGGAAAAAGGGTAGTGTGGGATGGGGTTAAATGGGTTGGTCAATGTGAAGGTTTATGTTTTTCTTATTTGTGGTCCGGTTTTGGATTTGGAATTAATGCACAAGGACCATTCTTGTAATTTGGCAAAACTTGAGTGATCAAAACTGTAGTTTTCCAAAATTTTATTATAAGGACCACTTTTGACAAGTTTAAATTACCAAAGGACCAAAAATATTAATTTCCCAATTTAAAATATCCAGGGGTAAATTCTGTCAATCTTTGAAACTTCAGGGACTAAAGTTGCCATTTTGAAAAACTGAGCTTTATAAGGCTAATTTTGACAACTTAAAAATTCCTGAGGGCCTTTTATGAAAAATTACATGTTTTGAATAACTAGGGACTAGATTTTGACAATTATTGCATAAAATACAGTCTAAATATTTTTTCGGTCTTTTTGAGGCTTTTTAAAATGTTTTTGACTGTTTTTGCAGTGCAGAAGGAACAAAAATGATGAGTATTTAGACACTCATCATGGTGTAATGGGTTTGAGCTTCAGTCATAGTCTTACTCGCGTAGTGGATAGGCTGAAAATGCTTGGTTTTACGTTGCCCCAGGACTGCACCGATAGCAAAATCACTTGCATCGCACGTGAGTTCAAAGGGTAAATCCCAGTCGGGGGCAACGAGAATGGGTGCTTCCGTAAGCTTTTTCTTTAATTTTTCAAAAGCTTCGATGCACTCAGGTGAGAAGATAAAAGGAGCATCCTTCTCAAGGAGATGAGTCATAGGCCGAGCGATTTTAGAAAAATCTTGTATGAATCTGCGATAAAAACCGGCATGACCTAAAAAACTCCTAATACCTTTGACGGTAGTAGGATGAGGCAATTTGGCAATGACATCCACTTTCGCTTTGTCAACCTCAATCCCGTTTTTTGAAATCTTATGGCCTAGGACAATTCCTTCCTTGACCATAAAATGGCTCTTTTCCCAGTTTAGACAAAGATTGGTGTCTTCACACCGTTTGAGCATTTTTTCTAAATGGGAGAGACATGTTTGAAATGAGTCCCCAATGACCGAGAAGTCATCCATAAACACCTCCATTGTTTCCCCGATCATGTCGTGGAAAATTGCCATCATACATCGTTGGAACGTGCCAGGAGCGTTACATAGGCCAAAAGGCATACGTTTGTAGGCAAAAGTTCCGTATGGGCAGGTGAATGTGGTCTTTTCTTGATCCTGTGGATCAATGGGGATCTGAAAATACCCCGAGAAACCATCTAGGAAACAATAGTATTCGTTCCCTGCTAATCTCTCAAGCATTTGGTCCATGAAGGGTAGAGGAAAATGGTCTTTACGGGTGGCTTCGTTTAACTTGCGATAGTCAATACACACACGCCATCCCTTAACCAATCGAATTGGAATTAACTCGTTTTCTTCATTTGTGACAACAGTTATGCCACCCTTTTTTGGAACACAGTGGATGGGACTGACCCAAGGACTATCTGAAATCGGGTAAATTAATCCTGCATCAAGAAGTTTAAGAACCTCTTGTTTAATAACATCATGGATTTTTGGATTTACTCGTCTTTGTTGTTGAACTGCTGGCTTGAAGTCATATTCCATAAGAATCTTGTGTGTACAAAATTCCGGGTTAATACCCTTGATGTCGGAAAGTTTCCAAGCGATGGCTTGCTTATGTGACTTCAAAACCTTTATCAGAGCAGTCTTTTCATCATTACTCAAATCTTGAGCAATAATGACGGGTAATTTATCATCACCCTCAAGAAATGCATACTCGAGATGAGGTGGTAAGTCCTTAAGTTCGACCTCGGGATGATCATTAGATTTTTCAATTGTTTTGATTTCCTCTTTATGAAGTTCTTGAGGAGGGATTGATGAAGGATCATCATTGAGCATTTTCTCGATGAGAAGAATGTCTCCCTCGATGTCGATGGGAGCGTGATCAATTTCCCATGAAACAGAATCACTAGCCAAGTATGCTTCAATCTCTTCCAAGATAAAGTCACTTCCCTCAAACGGAGTGAGAGAAAGGGAAGGGTCGGAAATGATAGGTCGAGAAGATGCGGTGGGATCCCCACTCACAGAATTATGAGAATAACCAAGAAACTCTTGAGAGTACTCCTCTGAAGCAATATCAATTACATCGATTCGGTTAACCGATTCAGCATCATAGTTTGAGGAGTACCTGGAAGTTTGATCGAGGTTAAAGGTAACAGCTTCATCACCCACACGTAATGTGATTTCATGCTCAAATACATCAATAAGAGCATGGCCCGTCCTTAGGAATCCTCGTCCAACAATGAGAGGAACCCGTGGATCAGCATCGAAATCAACGACTACAAAGTCAGCTGGAAAATGGAACTTTCCTACTTTCACAAATACGTCCTCGGCAATGCCAAGTGGACGGGATATTGAACGATCTGCAAGCTCGAGAGTCATGCATGTAGGAGTAAGGTCTGGAAGAGAAAGTTTCTTCCATACTGAATGAGGCATCAGGTTAATGCTTGCACCAAGATCGGCTAAGGCAAAGTATTCAACCATTCCTGGAAAGACACAAGGTAAGAGAAATTTTCCAGGATCTCCAAGCTTATCGGGAAGCTTCTTCAAGATAACTGCTGAGCAGTTCTCGTTTAGTGGAGTTTTCGCCATCTCAAATAGTTTTTCCTTGTTGCTTAACAACTGTTTGATTGTTGATGCAAACTTGGGCATCAGAATGATAGCATCCGCGAAGCTAATGTCAAAGTGTAGTTCTTGAAATATTTGGAAGAACTTTTCCATTTGTTGAGTAGCTTTCTCGCGGAGCTTTTGTTCATTTAAACGTGATGGGTAAGGAATAGAGGATTTGGGTTTCTGGTTTTCAACCGAGATGTCATGTGAATAAAAAACAACTCCTGGCTTAGACTTGGGTTTCAGGACAACTTGAGGTTGGACATCTTTGGTACCTCCGTTATTAGTAGGAAGTTCCTTGTCCTTTGTCGCCTCATGTTCACGTTCCACTACCTTAGGAGAAGAAGAAGAAGAGGTAGGAGGAACAATGGGTCCTTCGTATGATACACCACTTCTTGTTGTGATCGCTTTAGCATCGCCCCTCGGGTTAGCGATCGTGTTGCTCGGAAGTTTTCCTGAGCCCGAGGGTTGATCATTTAAAGACTTCTTTAGTTCAGCGATCTGACTGATCAAAAATCTGTTTGTCTCCTCTTGAGACTTCATGAATTGCTTTAAAAGCTCATCAGATGTTGATACTGGAGGAGGTGGAGGGAAATTTTGAGGCCGTATGTTTTGATTATAACCTTGTTGTTGAAAATTCCCTTGGTTAGGATTCACATTTCCCTGAAATTGATTCCCTCGATTGAAATTGTTTTGATTAAAGTTTCCTTGATGTTGGAAACCTTGATTTGGTCCGGGATAGAAATTACCTTGGTTTTGATAACCTTGGTTCATTCTAGGTTGGTTCTGATTCTGGTTTTGCATGTTATGATTCTGGTTAAAACCGGGTGGTCCCTGATAAGTATTAGCACGGTAGTTTGGTTCATTTTGAGGACGGTATTGATTACCTCCCTGATGTGAAGTACCGGCTATAGCATTGGCTTCAAACGGACTACCATCTGTGGCAGTACAGTTGTAGTATGCATGAGGGCCACCACAAGTTACACAGACCTCGACTTTCTTCACTTCACCATGTGATGGTGTCTGTGTGAAAGTGACTTTCTTTTGGTTTGCAAGAACCAAAGCCTGAATAGCATCCGTGAGTTTGTCAATCTTAGCATCGGTGCTAGATGTACTCACGTGAGATGAAGTAGAAGGTCCTGCATTAGACTGAGACTGATATGTCTTTGTTCGTACAGGGCGGACCTGGAACTTGTTTTCTATGATTTGCAAGGCTTCTTTTGTGGTCTTGCTCAGGAAATTACCTCCCGCGGAGGCATTTAAAGAGTCTTGGTCAGCTTGGCTCAGACCATTGTAGAAAGTATCCATTTGCATTAACTCGGAAAAACCATGATGCGGACACTTTCGGAGCAACTCTTTGTAACGATCCCATGCCTCACCGAATGATTCATCAAATCTTTGAGTGAATTTCATTATCTCATTCTTAAGACTTGTAGTTCGGGATGGAGGATAGAATTCGTTAACAAACTTAGTGACTAAATCCTCCCATGTCTCAATGGAACGAGGGGGTTGTTTCTCAAGCCAAATCTGGGCTTGTCCCTCTAAAGAGAATGGGAACAGAAGAAGCTTTATTGCTTCATGTGGGACATTCTTGTATTTGATGGTCGATGCAATCTTGTTGAACCATCGAATATGTGCATGAGGGTCGTCCCGCTCAAAACCATAAAATTGGCTTTGGGTTACAAGATTAAGCAACCCGGTTTTGAGCTCGAAGGTATCAGCCACGATGGCTGGGACAACAATGGCATCTCCGTAACCCTCGATGGGTTCTTGGAGAAGCTCTTTCATCGGTTTATCTTCTGCCATTACGACAGGGGGTGGTGGTGCTAGACGTTCCTCAGTCACGGCTGAAAGAGCAGAACGTCCTCTACGTCTACGTGGAATACTTACAAGCTCTGAAAGTGGACTTGTGGAGCTGGAAGAACGAGTGCGCATGCACTAAGTATAAAAATCAGTTTTCAAAAACAAATGCGAGGCAAAACGACAAGTGAACTTAAACCAATAATCACAAATGAAATGGCTTCTTTAAAAAAAAAGTACACCAAATCACAAGGATACAAAGGCAAGTTTTGATCTTTAAGATTGGGAACTTATTAATGTTCACACCCCCAGTTGGTAGGTGTTCTGCCTTGGTTTGCGGTGGTTGATTTTTATATATTTATTAAGTACCACTAAAAAGACGTAGGTATGGATTTGTGCTAAAGGTTTAAAAACTTTGGGACAATATTTTTGGTATCGTCTCGTTTAACCAAATCGTACCTCTTTAAGAATCACCTTAAAGAAAATACAAGATAGAAAACGTTACGATTGTTTTGTTGTTTTATATTTTGTTTGGTGTTGTTAACACTTCAGGAAAAGTGTTAATGAACTTTTTGATTTTGATAACTTTACAAAAAAAACTATTTACAAAAGGTGGTATATGTGCAAGTATGGGTCTGAAAATGTTTAAAACACGCTACAGCCTCCCCGGCAGCGGCGCCAAAATTTGATCGAGCTCAAACAGTCAAGAAATATTGACCAAAGGTTTTAGTCAACAAAAGTCAACTATTATAGACTCAATACAATTTCCCTTGGAATTTAGTGGATTCCCGGGTCGTTAAATCCCACGGAGGTTGAATGGTGTGTGAAAACGTTCAGAAGTAGAATGATCACTGAGGACAATGATCTGTAAGGATTTTGGTTGATAATTACACTACTGATTGTTTGAAATTGTATTTGGATACAGATTATAAAGCACAACAATCAGATTAAACAAACGTGTATTGCAAGTAAATAAAAATGTAAATTTAAAAACTACAGGGACTTAAAATGACAAGTTTAAAACTAAAGGGTGTAAAATGAAAATTTTAAAACTTTTTAAACTTAAAGAAAATTAAAATCTAAAAAGAAAATATTTTACTAATATTATATTAATTTAATATTAATTGTTTTTAAACTAAAAATGATATTTGAAAACTATTTAAGAATTAAAACTAATTTTTAGGATTTTTCTTGATTTATTTTGAATTAAAAACTAATTTTAAACATTTAAAATATAGCTTAAAATGCTAAAAATTAGGAAAAGATGCAAGCAAATGACAAAACTATTTTTCAAAAATCTTAAATAACTAAAAAGAATTTTAGAAACTGGAATCACATTTTTTTGACTTTTTCTCAATTTATTATGAATTTAATACTAGTTAAAACTAAGTAAAATGCTAGAAAATCTATTTTAACTAAGAAAATTCAGGAAAAATACTTTTTATGACTTTTTGAATATTCTAAAACAAAGAAAATTGAAATTGTATTTTTCTGAGCTTTTTATAATTTATTTGAATAAAATGCTATTTAAAAATGCTAGAAAATGAATAAAAATGCAGAAAAATAGAAGATGAACAGGGAAAAATATGAAAATCTCCAGAAAATGATAAAATAATACTGAGAACAAGGGAAAATTAACAGAAACAACTTTGAAGTAGTGGAGATATGATTTGGGCATACAACTGATAAAATAAGCACTTGAAATTAAGCTAAAAGCTACCAATAAGCTACTATAAGCTAGAACTACCCTAGTCTATCTGAAACTAAGCTGATGCAACTGAAATGGGTCAATAAAGCTCAAGCAATAGACATTTAAGCACAAATTCAGATTTCAAGTAGCTAATTCCAAACGGCCCTTATGCAGCTAGTTTAAGCACTGATTAAGCTAGCTAGAAAAAATCACAAAAATAAACTATAATTACCTAGTAAACAACCACCAACCAAAGTGCTAGAATCCAAAATTTCAGCTTAAGAGGACCTAAGATGATGAAATTAAAATTCAAAAATGAAAGATACTTAAGAACTTAGATCTGTGGTGCAGGGCATGTAAACTCAAACTGACCCACTTTCACCCCTCCACAGATTAAGCTACGGATTTTTATGATTTTTTTCCTTCTGGGAAAAGTAAAAGGAGATGGTGAAATTGTGATTTTTAATTTTTAATATTTTTTATGACAACTAAAAATGGATTTAAAAGGATGGTGAAAACTGAGAAAAACAGATTTTGGACCAAAATTGACTTTTAACAAAAACTCTTACTTTGACTATTTTGAACTTTGATTGCTCTTAATTGATTTAAAATGTGATGATAAGCTATAATATGACCTACATAAGCTATATTAACAACAATGTGACCAATATCTAAGATTACGCTACCTAAAATTACTTATAACTAACTGGTGAGAGATTTAAACATGATTTTGACTTTTAGTGTTTAGTATTCAAAATTATGAACTAAATGCACTGTAATGAACTAGTAAGGACTAAAGCAGCAATATACTTCTACTAATCTTACCTCTAGCACAGTCTATTCCACTGATCCAAACAGTCCTTTATCAAGGCTAAATCAAGATTTTCAAAGCAATTCCTTTTTTTAACCCTTAACACTGATTTGAACCTTCATGTTATCATTCAACAAGATCATAAAAGCATAAAAGATCAGCAATACAAGCATGAAACACAGACATGAACCATATGCAATTTCGACTGTGAAATCAAGATTTTTAAGCAACAACCAATTCCAATGAACAACCTAGCAATCTTAAGCACTAAAACAACTTAAGTACACATAATAAGCATATAGATCAAAGATAAACAGCAATCTAAATCACCCACAGTAAAATGCCAAAAACTTAGAAATATGCTTACAAATGAAATCCAGCTGAAGATACAGAACCAAGGAACAAGAACCACTCCTATAGGCATACCACTAAGCCTCTAACCCAGGTCAATCCATAATTCACCCTGGTCCAGCTTCTTGATCATGGCATTCTTCATCTTTGATTTTTCATTCGTTTATTGTATCACTTTTGTATTTTTGAGTTTTATACCTACAACTGATTTTAAAGTTTCTAATAGCTTACACAAACTATATGAGGAGCTTACATGAGATTATGAGTCCAAAACAACAACTAATAACAACATTCGAATATATTGAGAATTTAAGCAAGGAAATTTGCATAAACTGAAAAGATGACTTAATACTGAAATTGAGGCTTGCAAAAGTTTTATTATACACTGAGAACATGAAATACAAAACTTGAAAGCTAATTGATATACTGGAAATTAAAATTTAACTAAGTCGACATAAGCTAAGAAAAATTACACTAGATCCCCTGCTTCACTGCTTCTTCTTCCATCTTTATAGACTTTTTGGACTTCCCACTTGCTTCTGAATATTTCCCATCAACAATCTTGACCGTTGGATGAGTCAAAACAATCTCAGCCTTCAAATCCAATTTTGGCGCCAAAAGTATTATACATGACTTGCGGCCGAATTTTTGCAATAAATGCCCTTTGGAGGCTTGTACATGTTGAGGAGACACAAAGGAAAGGGTAAGTAGCCAAGTTGGTACATTTGGAAAGAAAAAACAGGGGAAAGTATGGTATTGAGGATAAAGTGGTGGGGAAGTATTAATTGAGGTTGTGGGCTAGTTTGTGAGGTGGAAGGGGTGAGAGTGAAGGGTAGGTGGTGAGTGGAAGGGATGGTATGGAAGCAGTGGTAGGGGTGAGTTGTGGGGGTGCAGAGGACAGGTGGTGAAGGAGACTGGGAAACCAGATATTATTTAAGGGGATTGGGTTGGGATTGATTTGGGCCTGGGTTTTATTTATTTTGGGTCCGGTTGGTTTGTAGTAGTATAGAGCCCAAGGACCAATGGTGTATTATTTGGATTTTGAGGGGTGAAAAGTGTAAACTTCTCAAAGTTATCAAAAAGACCACTCATGCCAAGTTTCAATAGTACAAGGACCACAAAAGATAATTTTCCATTTTTGAACTTCCAAGAACTATTTTTGCCAATTTTGAAACTTGAAGGACCAAACTTGTAAATTCTCCAAACTTTTTACCCAAGGATCATTTTTGATAAATTTTGATTTTAAAAGGACTTGGGTTGACTTTTATTCCAAAACAAATGATCAGGGACTGATTTTGTCAAGATTTGAAAGTTGAGGGACTGAAACTGTCAATTATGCAAACTTAGCTCGTTTTTCATCTGTTTTTAAACATTTTGCATCTGAAACATATAAAATACAATCCTTGGATATATTTTGTATTTTGCTGCATATTTGAGTGTTTTTAAGTGTTTTGGCAGCTCAGATAAGACAAAAATGATGAGTATTTACACACTCATCATTAGATATAGTGTGTGCTTGGGTTAAATGTTATCTTGTGTGTTTTGAGTTAAACATAGTGTGTGTTTAGATATGGAGTTGTTGTAGTGTGTTAAATACGCTAAGATATTTCAAATGCATTGGTGTATTAGATACGCTAAGTGATCTTTCAAAATTCTGCATGTGTGTGTATGTGTCTTTGAGTAGCAAAACTAAATTATTTTTGTATTTTATATTTTGAATTTGTGTATTTGTGTATTTTTTGTATAAAATTAAGTGTGCACAATTTTCGAGGTAGATATCACGGTATTTTAGGAAGGTGGATCATAAAAGTACACCTTTCTACCAAATGGTCGCCCAACCTATTAAATGTAAGTAGCCCAAGTCCCGGTAGCCCAATAATATTTTAGTATTATTTGAGGTTTGACTTTTTTCACTAAAAGATAAAAATCAGGTCGCCCCGGGTCTTGGTCGTCCCGACAAAACAGTAGTAACCCAAAGTACTCGTAGGGGACAAGTCTCACATATAGCTTACACACTTTGTTGGTTTAATGGACAATAAATTAATAGACGTGTGTTAGGATCGAACTCGAGACCACAGGATTGCACACTTTGCGTATGAGAATTAAAGTTAATAATTAAATATAAATGTTATATTTATTTATTAATTAAACAAAATAATTATAACGGACGTTAAGTAATTAGTTGTAATGGACTAACAGTCGTTAAATGTAATTGGAAAAGGACTAAGTTGTAAATAATGGGAAGGTTCCGGAGTTCCTTATGGGATACCTCATCCGATCGGCCACAAGAAAAGGAAACCCAATCCATCTACAACTCAAACTTGTTCACCAAGTTTGTTTGGGTATAAATACAAAACCAAGGGTGTTTGTAATTTATCTCTTGTACTCATAAGCTAAAACCTAAAATAGTTTGTGTGTGTTTTTGCTTGTGTTCGGTCGACAATCACACCAAGGGTGTCGATCAATAAGCTTTTCCAAACTCAAGTTATTTTGTTTGATTAAAATTAGCATTCCTTTAATTCGGTATAGTACGTGTGTACAAAAAAGTGGTACTAACACATTATTGTTAGTATTCTTGGATTGAATTACAAAACGGTAAGGGGTGATTCACATAATCCTATAAACCCTAATTAGGGTTCATCCAATTGCTAGTTTTGTGGATTTGATTCTTGTTCGGCTAGAATCAAGAAAGGTACGCATATTCTTGTTTATGTTAATTAATTATTCGTTAATCTTTCCTATACGCTTCCGCATGTGTACTTGATGTTTATTGTTTATATTTATGATTAGTCATGTTATATAATTCCAACAGTGGCATCACGAGCCATTGGTTTTAATGAGTAATTAATTACTAAACGCGTAAAAAACGAATAATTGTATGTTGTTTGATATGGTTAATCTAGGGTTTTGGATTATTTTTTTTATGTGTCGATTTAATTTTATTTATATGGGGCGTACCCCTTAAATTTTTTTAGTCGACATACTTAAAATAGTTTTAGGGTTTGAAAATTGTTTGCTAACCTTATCGAAACCTATAATTAATATATTTGTTACGTGATTAATTCATTAATAATATGTTATGTGACATGAAATTTTAATATGCGATCTTGTGACTATTTGTAGAATTGTTATGATATATCCATGATGATAAATGCATGTTTGTCATGGATAGTTGCTTGAATAATTGTTTAAATTGTTAAGATATATTTATCACATGTTTATTTACGATAAATCTTGAATTGGGGAAGACTCCAATTATATACATTAATAAATCAATTATGTGCAATTTGGTATATCATTAATTATGGGTTTACGCAATCGATTCGTCGATGTATGTGGCTCACTTTCAATTGGGAGAGTGAAAGCCCTAATTAATATATACATTAATTTAACCTAGACATAGATTATTAATAGGGTTTTATCGAATAAGTTGCATGTGGCTACTTGTTTACACGTATAAATTGTTTATTATGTGCGTATTGTTTTTTAGTTGTTTATTTTTTATTTGTTACTTGTTTGTTTATTATGTTAGACAGTTTTAAGCAAAGGGTAATTTTGAATAGAAAAATAATACGGACTAAACAATAGTGAAATTTGATTTGTTTTTGAAGAGTTAAGTTTTCAATAGTTTAATTGATCGATGATTTTGGTACAAATGGTCTGAACGACTCGCCCACTAGAACAAACTATAAAGGGGTTAATAAAGAAGTGCGCACAGTCACACTGAAAGGATGTCCAAGGTTATGCTTTTGCGCTTACCTGGTCCTCTGCCCTCTGTGAGTTCGATTGGAGCTACTTAGTAAGCCATAAATGTACAAACTCATCTTAAGGGAGAATTAGTTTTAATTTCATGCGCCACTTCGGTGGTAATTACCTGAAACACTAAGTGTTTACACTTATGCAAAAGTACGGTATAATGGACGATAATTAACGCTAAATTCCTTGATTGGTGAACCCAATACCTCAATCAAAACTTTGATAATTTGATCTTTATAAATTGGTAATAAAAAGTTTTTTATTAAATTTGTGCTACAAGATGAATGCATGACAACTTTGTGCATATTTGATTTGACCACATAAAATCAAAACTAGTACCATTATAAATTAAGTTATGTGCCATCTAATTAAAAGGAACACTTGAAGTTGCAATTTACGTCATGACAGTACTTGGAGAGATTGTGATGGAGAGGTAAATCTTTATGTAAAGTCAGACCTTACATGAACATATTTGCAGTTCTTTAAGTTAGACACTTAAGTTGAGTAGGAAGTGAGACCTGGACTCAAGGCATAAGATGGGATGAAACATGTTTATATTTGCAATAACGTTGGAAAATATAAATCCTATAATGATCTAGGAATTGGAAATTGTTTGCCAATTATTGTTCGACATATTACCTTATTATATGCTTTCGTTACTAGCAGATCAACTGATGTAATGAACCTATGATAATTTGGATCCTAGTTTTCGAGAAAATTCTATGGTTATATGAATATTACCTTGGGTATTTTATTTCATTGAAAAGTTTAATTATTGAAAATACTAAAATTGAATTTTGCTAATTCTTTAAATGTATTAATGCAACATTAAACCGTAAACGAAGGTTATTCCTATATTGGTAAATTGATCTACACATGTAAGGGTTTTTGGTAGAGTCAACTTTGCTAAGAGAATAAACCTAGTCCTCTTTTCATAAGAAATAGTGAGATTCAATCCTATTCCTTTTCATGAATGAAGAAAGGTATGATAGGACAATTAGAATTCTCTAAATTCTAAATTCATAACTCTTAAGCAAATTTTAATAGTTAAGAAAATTGCATATTTTCTGAGTTATTAAATTAGAAGCTAGACTAATTACTGTATAAATTGGTAAAAGACAAACTAGCATATTTTATCTAGTTGTTTTGTTTTGACCATTTGAAAGTACTACTTACAATTGTTGGAATAGTAGAACTATTAAGAAAGAAATTACATGCCTAATTTTTCAAGTTAATAGAATTGATGGATAGTTCATCATCTACATAGTAGAATACACTCTTTTAGTACATAAGTAATTGTTATGTATGGACTTTCTCAAAAGTGTAGGTAAGTAAATAGAACACTATTTTCTTTCACTGGTTAATGAAACACTTTCAATGTTGTCAAATCCAGTGGGAGTGTTGTGTTCTTATTACTGAATAAGGAATTAATGTAATGATCTCTAATTCATTGGGAGTTACAAGCTTTGTCATCTTGGTAGTAACCCAGATTATCTCTAGAATGTCTTAAGATAATTACTTTCCACTTGTAGACACTTATGTTTTCAAGGATAGTCATGTACGTTTCCTTATTAGACAATAAAGTGGTTCTATATCTGCTAGTTATGCTAATATCAATGACACAATCATATTAGTCACATAAACAAACATATGTCGTGTTGTTTATCTGCTACATGATGTTGTTCCATGCACAAGTGGGAGAAATCTATATTGTGTGCAAGGTACAACATATAAGTAAATGATTTAACAGTCTCTCTTGACTGCAAGGTAAGAGACTAACGTTCTAATATAACTTGAACATATCTAATTCAAGAAACACTTGGTGGTTCAATTTACGTCATGTGAGAACTTGGCGAGATTGCAACAACAAAGTAAATCTCCATGTGAAGTCAGACCTTGCATGGACATATTTGTCGTTTCTAAATTAGACAAGTATTTAGAATATGTGTCAAAATGATATATAAGACTACTTCAAATTAAATATTTATGTATTATTAGAATGACATAAATAAATGAAGTAATCTAATACTACTTCAACTTGTTTATTTATGTATTTTGGAATGACATAAATGAAAAAATAATGTAGTCCTACATTATTGTGAAGTAAATAAATTAACTTGAAATTACTATTGAAACCAAGAGTTGTGTTCATAATTACTTTAGTTAAACATGTTTATGATTCATTGTAAAGACATAAACATAAAGTTTTTTTAGACTTATAATAAAGTAAGACGTTAACTTGTTAGGTTTTTTTAAGACATATACAAGAAGTCATTGAGTTGATCAATAATTTATAACGTATAACGGGATTATAACAGTTTATGTTTTCTTGATGAGACATGGATATGAAGTGACTTGGTTAAAAAGTACTTGTGTTATAAAGCATGAAATTGGCTTGGAAAGTCTATTATACCATTAAGTTGACTTAGTTGGTAAATAGGTAAGCCAAAAGGAATATGTTTATCTTATATATTGTTATATTGTCTTACAATATTAATTCTAATGAATACCACAAGTTGATGGTATGTTCAGTTAGGAGAATCAAACTCTATTTGATTTATTTGATTCAAGATAACCATAACTTCTTTCTTAAAAAGTAACAAGGTTAGAAAATTAAGTATGGATTGAATATACTCAATATGACTCCAACCTAGAAGATTGATAAAACACCATTTTATTATGGAATGTGATGAATCACATTAAGTTTTAAAATTGAAGATTCTGAATTTGTTAAACTACTTATGAATAGGTTATTAACAAAGTAAAGTCAGGAATTATCATTGTGTATTTGTAATGTCCCAAAAAGAGAAAAATATAGTTTTGCTTTAATTGCTAAGTATATATAGATAGTCTATATATTACAAAAGGCAAGTGGGAGTTTTTTTTATCTTGAAAGATAAAATTACAAAATACATAATTTTCTTAAATACACAAGTAAATATCATGATGAGGCTAGATATGAAATGTTAACCTCAAGATGATGGAATTTTCATTCATAGATCTGCAAGGATATCTCAGATATTTGATTTATATACTGAGAAGAATATGAGTTACAAGATTATAGTAAACCTGATAATCATTATGATGGATTACCAAATATTGAATTGGGTAAATTACTCATACTATGAATGTTAAAGATGCTATCCATAAAGGTAATCAATTTTTGAAATTTGATTTATCTTAATAGTTAGACTAGAGAATGAAGATAAGATTTTTCAAAGAGATGAAACCCTAGTGGTTTAAATTTCTATGTAGAAATCATATGGACAATATTGTACACATATTTAATGCATGTTTTATGACAAGATTATTAATCATACTTAAGCAATTAATTATGATTGAATATTCTTTCCTAGACACATTAAATATATAAAAATGATAATTGTCATAATTGTTTTCATTAATATGAAATATGACAATGAAATATCAAAACTCTTTCTTGAGAAATTACTTGAGCGAGGACGGTAAGTAATTGAAAGTTTTTTTGAATTCATATAATCTTTGGAAGTGTACGAAGTGCAATAATTCATGAATGGATAAATGCATGTATCTATGATATTATTCTTATATTTAATTATTAAATTCTAGTTTTGATTTATAATTGAAATAAGATAAATTTTAAGTATTCCTGAAAGCTAGTGCGAGTATTATGTTATGATTTTAAATCTTATATGTTGTATAACATATAGGAAGTAACATTCCTTGTAAGCTAAATGTTAAGTATTAGATTGGAATGCAACTTCACTTGTAAGATTTAAGAATTAAAACATACAACCATGGAATATATGTTTATTATTAATAAACATGTGCAGTAAAATAATTGATTCTAATAAAACATGATATATCATTTGGGAAATGGATAAATATCTTTTGACAAGATAGAACATAAATGAAATCTAAGTTTGACCTGTAGATTCATCATGTACATCATGTAGTATATTCAAATTGTTGTATCATTCTTGAATGATAGATGATTTGACAACATTGATATCTAACTAAAAGTTATTAGATAACTTGTGTAATGAATATTCTAAAAGAATTACATCCTCAGCCTGGAATTGCTCCTAGATTCTAGGGATGAACAATATGTCAATTGTTGTGCAAATTGTCATCAGCTACAAACTTGAAAGTTTGAAAGACATCAAACATTACACAATAAGATATTAAAGTTTACGGAGTTTTAATGAGCATATTGTTGTTTGTATACAATAATGCTGGTTTAATTGAGATGACACTCAATACTAGTCATGGTAGGATTTCATCCTTGTTAATGGCCATGTGAACTAGGTGTGCTACTAAAAGAGCACAGTTGCATTATACATTAAAATAATAAGAATACTTTAAACTTTAAAATGTTTGAAAGTTTAAATTGTCATAAATTGGTGATAGAGGATGTTACATACTTTATGAATTATTATGTGGATTATTGAATGCACACATACAAGAACTTCACTAATTGAATTCTTAAAAAAAAGGTATTCTCAAAATTACGATAGATCAAATTGGCTGATTTATGCCTTATCAACAAGTATGATTATCATTACTTGAGGCATAATTCATCAACTGGAATTTTCATGCATTGATTTATTTAGTATTTGGATAAGGGATGTTAAACAATTGTTATAATAAATCAAATACTTGGTATGTTTGATTTTATAATATATTGTATCCTATATTTGCATGTTTAATCCGTGAATAAATTTATTTATTCTAAATTGTCCGTTGTCAATTAATGATATGGGAGTATCATTAAACTAAGACAAATCTGAGAGATATGGTAGAATATACTTGAAAGTATATTGATGAGAATGCATACCAATTTCAGATGATATTCAATGAATTGAATATAGGACTTATCCCAACTACGTGATTTTACTTTATGGATATTGTTATTAAGTAAATCATGAATAGTTATCCTCAGACTTGAGATACCAGATAAGTGTCATGAATGTAGTGCACTTCTGTGGAACAACTTAACGTTATACGTAACTGGTAGTCATAAGGGTTGTTTCCTAAAGTGTTGCAAAGTTTGTGGGTTAGTCTCGTAGTCAAGATAGAATTTGTTCCTTCAAATTTATTTGGAGTTTAATACTGCTGGGCCCCTCGTAGGGTTGACAAGATGTTTGTGTGGCCACACCCAAAATCTCCCCTAAATATGTTTAGAAGATTTGGTAATCTTGCTCAATCACTTATAACGAGAAACAGAATGGTTGAATAAAGAATGACTTAATTCCATATCTTTATTTAACATGGTATTAGAAACAAAAGGATAATAATAATGAGAAATCATTAAAAGGTTTTTTCAGGAGACCTTACTTGAGTTGTACTAGAGGCATCGAAGTGTTGCTAGACGCTAACCGATGTGATCACTCTATTAAGATATGTCCAAGTGGGAGATGTTGGTTTAATGGACAATAAATTAATAGACGTGTGTTAGGATCGAACTCGAGACCACGGGGATTGCACACTTTGCGTATGAGAATTAAAGTTAATAATTAAATATAAATGTTATATTTATTTATTAATTAAACGAAATAATTATAACGGACGTTAAGTAATTAGTTGTAATGGACTAACAGTCGTTAAATGTAATTGGAAAAGGACTAAGTTGTAAATAATGGGAAGGTTCCGGAGTTCCTTGTGGGATACCTCATCCGATCGGCCACAAGAAAAGGAAACCCAATCCATCTACAACTCAACCTTGTTCACCAAGTTTGTTTGGGTATAAATACAAAACCAAGGGTGTTTGTAATTTATCTCTTGTACTCATAAGCTAAAACCTAAAATAGTTTGTGTGTGTTTTTGCTTGTGTTCGGTCGACAATCACACCAAGGGTGTCGATCAATAAGCTTTTCCAAACTCAAGTTATTTTGTTTGATTAAAACTAGCATTCCTTTAATTCGGTATAGTACGTGTGTACAAGAAAATGGTACTAACACATTATTGTTAGTATTCTTGGATTGAATTACAAAACGGTAAGGGGTAATTCACATAATCCTATAAACCCTAATTAGGGTTCATCCAATTGCTAGTTTTGTGGATTTGATTCTTGTTCGGCTAGAATCAAGAAAGGTACGCATATTCTTGTTTATGTTAATTAATTATTCGTTAATCTTTCCTATACGCTTCCGCATGTGTACTTGATGTTTATTGTTTATATTTATGATTAGTCATGTTATATAATTCCAACACACTTGTACTTGATGTACTTTTGTAAGTGGACACTTGTCATGGTTTTAAAATATAGTAGCCCATATCCAAAGTAGACATGTCTAGTTTGAGAAAAAAACACATTCTTGTCTAAAAAAGGTCCCCTTGGGGCTACTAGTTCCTTTAGAGAATTAGCTCATGTTTTATTGTGTTTGATGAGAGTATTTAAAAATTTATTTTAATAACTTGTTTGATTTATATCATGTAGTTTATTGATTATATTTTTGCATGGGTGGTGGGGGGAGGGTGTGTGTTAATGATCACATTATTGATGGTGTTAAATATATATGTTCATGCATAAGTTAATTTACAACAAACATACATAGTTTTATTGCTTAATATTTAAATTTGAAATGTCTTAGTTATTTAATGGAAAGAATGGTTTCCTCCATTATATCTACCTATTATATAAATAGAAGCCCTTGTTTTACTCTAGGTGTCTAAGAAATTTACATGTGGTATCAAATAGTTTGCGATTGTTCCTCATTTTATTTTATCAAGATTATTCCCTCCTCTTTGACTCTCATTTCTACCCACTCCTTACTTCTACGAGGCACTTTATTTTGCTTACTTAAATATTCATGCTTAAAAAGGGACAAATCTTCAACTTTCATCTAGTTTGATCTAATGGTGGGGATTAACCTAAGATTTAATAGATAAAACTAAGTCCATGTTTTTTTTTCTTGTCTTTTTGTCTTTTTCTTTATTCATCTTTTTTGTCTTTTTTTTTAATTCACGATTTTTTATCTCAACGTTTTTTTTTCACCTTATTCACAATTTTTTTAATTCGCATTTTTTTTCGCTTTCATATTTTTTTCGTCTGTTTTCGTCCGTTTTTCAACGTTTTCGTCCATTTTCTTACGTTTTCGTCCGTTTTCATATGTTTTCGTCTATTTTCTTACCTTTTCGTTCGTTTTCATATGTTTTCGTCTATTTTCATACGTTTTCATCCGTTTTTTACGTGTTCATGTATTTTCGTTCATTTTTATACGTTTTCTTCCGTTTTTACACGTTTTCATCCGTTTTCATAGGTTTATATCCGTTTTCATACGTTTTCGTCTGTTTTTAGACGTTTTCACCCGATTTCTTACGTTTTTGTCTGTTTTCATCCGTGTTTCTTACGTTTTTGTTCGTTTTCATACGTTTTTGTCCATTTTTATACGTTTTCATCCATTTTTTTACGTTTTCATGTATTTTCGTTCGTTTTTATACGTTTTCGTCTGTTTTTAGACGTTTTCGTCCGTATTTATACGTTTTTATCCGTTTTCATAGGTTTATATACGTTTTAGTCCGTTTTCATATGTTTTCGTCTGTTTTTAGACTTTTTCACCCGTTTTCTTACGTTTTTGTCTGTTTTCATACGTTTTCGTCTGTTTTCGTTCGTTTTCATACATTTTCATCCGTTTTCATATGTTTTCGTCCATTTTCATACGTTTTCGTCTGTTTTTTTACGTTTTCATGTACTTTCGTCTGTTTTCAGACGTTTTCGTCCATTTCTATACGTTTTCATCCGTTTTCATAGGTTTATATACATTTTCGTCCGTTTTCATCCGTTTTTATACGTTTTCAGACGTTTTTGCCCGTTTTCATACGTTTTTCATTCGTTTTTATACGTTATTGTCCGTTTTCATATGTTTTCGTTCGTTTTTGGCAGTTTTTTATACGTTTTCATGCTTATTATTAAACTTTATTATATTACATGTCTAATATCAATTGTGATATTTTATAAAAAAAGTTAATGTCTAATATCAATTGTGATATTTCATAGGTTTATATACGATTTCGTCCGTTTTCATATGTTTTCGTATGTTTTTTATGTTTTCTTCCATTCTTAGACGTTTTCGCCTGTTTTCTTACGTTTTCGTTCATTTTCGTCCGCTTTCATACATTTTCGTCCATTTTCACACGTTTTCGTCTGTTTTTTTAGGTTTTCATGTATTTTTGTTCGTTTTTATACGTTTTTATCTGTAATTTTACGTTTTCATGTATTTTCTTCTGTTTTTTACGTTTTCTTCCATTTTTAGACGTTTTCGTCCGTTTTCATATGTTTTCATCCGTTTTTATACGTTTTTGTCTATTTTCAAACCTTTTTTCTGCTTTTATACGTTTTTGTCTGTTTTCAGACCTTTTCTGCTTTTATATGTTTTTCATTCGTTTTTATACGTTTTTGTCCGCTATCATACGTTTTTGTCTGTTTTTGGCAGTTTTTTTTATACGTTTTCGTCCGTTTTCATACGTTTTCATGCTTATTATTAAACTTTATTATATTACATGCCTAATATCAATTGTGATATTTTATAAAAAATAGTTAATGTTTAATATCACTTGTGATATTTCATAAACAAACAAGTATATTTTTAACCTTTAATATCACCTGAGATATTTTTCATTGCTCTATATATTTTTATATATTATCAGCTATGTGTTTTCTAATATTTTTATTTTCGTTTAAAAGATAGTTTTCGTGTCTTTCATCGCAACTGATAAGCGCATATTTTTTTTAATGCAACCAATGTTATCTATCACTTGTGCTATTATACTATTAGTAGAAATAAAAGGGTTAAAGTCTCTTTAGGTGAATTCTTATTTTGCTAAAAAAAATGCTAATTTAATGCAACACTTGTTCGATTTTGAGAATATATCAAGTCTCTATTTTCATAGTTTGCTTCCTTTTTATTCATTTTGATATTTTTAAGTGACACTTATTTATCTCTTGTGATATAACACTGTAAGGAAGATGAAGACTATTACATTCTTCATCATATATGTGTTATCAGTATTGATACTCAACTAAGAATGTGATATCACAAGTGTTTGAGCTTCCTCAGTTTTTTTTATAAAGATGTGTGTTTTGATAAGTGATATCACAGGTGATTGATGAGTGTGTAAATACTCATCATTTTTGGGTCAATCTGAACTGCAAAACACTTAAAAATGCTCACAAATGCATCAAAATACTGAAAATATTCCAAAATTGCATTTTATATGTTTCAGATGCAAAATGTTCAAAATCAGATGAAAAATGAGCTAAGTTTGCATAATTGGCAGTTTCAGTCCCCCAAGTTTCAAAAGTTGTCAGAAATAGTCCCTGGGCACTTAATTTCAAAAGAAAAATCACCAAAGGTCCTTTTAAAATCAAAAGTTGTCAAAATTAGTCCTTTGGTGAAAAATATCAAAAGTTTTGAGAAATTACAAAATTGGTCCTCCAAGTTTAAAAACTGGCAAAAATGGCCCTAAGAAAATTGAAAATGTCAAGTTTGGTCCTTGTACTATTGGAACTTGTCATTTTCAGCCGTTGGAACAACTTTGCAGATTTGGCAGTTTTGGTCCCTTGATTTTCAGAAATTACAAACTAGTCCTTGTTATTATTAAACCCTTAATACCACTTGGACCCTTGTCACAAACCAAATGACCCCTGCCAATCCCATTTGGACCCTGCCATTTGGACCCCCTTAATATATTAATCACCCCCGGTCAAATGGTCAAAACCCGCCCAATTTAAAATATAAAAAACCGCCTCACGGGTTGCCTTCCTCATCATCACCCTGCAACACTTGCCTGCATACTCAACCCCCCTCCATCATCATCCTACTACCCTCCACCTCACCCCAAGCCAAGATGCATTAATAGCTTGCTCAACCTAACACTCAACCCCCCAGCTGGCTTATACTCATTTTGGCGCCAAAATGCATCCAACGGCTAAAATCCACTCAAGTAATCCAAAGGTCCATATAACTGCTGGGATATGTTCAGAGATGAGAGAGAAGGAGTTTGGAGTATAAATAAAGGAAGAAAGAGGCAAGAGGAGAGAGCACTTAGTTTAAATTAAAAATGTATGTCGTTTTTTACATTCAAAAGTCTTAAATAGATTCTTAGTGGTAATTTCAGTTTAGTTGTATCAAATTAGAGTATTTCAATGTATTGCAACTCTTTTTAAGTATCAATTCAAGTTATTGTTACAATTTCATGTTTTTGTGACACTGTTGAAATTTTCAGTTTCCAATTCTTATGCACAATCTCTTACTAGCTTAATTTTAAGCTCAAACAAGCTTGTATAAGCTTGTTATAGCTTTTTATAAGCTCACAATTAAGTTTCAAGCTACTTTGGAATTTGGTCAATAAAAGTCAAACTGGAGCAAAAATGGGTATGAAATGGATATGGGTTGAATCAGAGCTGGATTTGGGTTGAATCAGAACTAGGTTAGGGGTTGGAATAGGTTAGTTGTTCATTGGTTCAGTGGCAAGCCATTGTGGCTAAGGACTTGTTGTAAGTGATCTTCAAGTTTCATTGTTTAATCTGTATTTGTGGTCCTCAGTGGTTTAAATTTGCTTATTCAGTAGTAATTAGGATAGTTAAAAGCAGTTTAATCAATAATATTAGCTAGTTAAGTAGTTTGTCTCATTAAATTTGCAAATCAGTTATTTAAAGGTGTGTTTGGATTTGATGCTTGATCTGTCTTTAAGGCTTGTTCAGTGGTAGATACTTGTTGCTTTAAGTTTGTTAAGCTCATTTGAACTCATATCTGTCATAGTTTTGTGCCTGCACTCTCTCAAAGTCAACATGATCATAAATCTGTCATAACTAGCTTATCTGTTGAGATTTTGTCAAAGCAAAAGCTTGTTTAGTGTTTAAAATTGAGAAACATTGCTTGCAGTAATATCATTTCATCATATTACATCAATCTTAGTCCTTAAAATCAGTTGCAAAGTTCACAAAAGTCAAATTAGCATAACTGTTAAAAAGTCAAAAAACTGAAAAACCAGTTTTGAGCCTAACTGAGAGGATTTTTCTTGAACTCATTTCTGGAACAAATTCAGTGAAACTTGGCATTTTAAAAACTTCAGCTGGTCTCTTTACTTATCATCATTTTTGTGGATTTTTGTTAATTTTTTTAAAAGCTTCAAAACTGCTAGTCAAAAAGGTCTTATTTGCCCTGTACACACTCAGTATTAACTGAGTGTGCACAGGTTTTGTGCAGAGGTTGCACAGAGCTCATCAGAGCTTCCCAAGGTCTGGTTTTTGGTTTACTAACTCTTGGCCAGGTCTAGTTTAGACTCTAATTTCTGTTTTTCATTTTCAGCTTATTTTGTATCTTGTGCTTAAGTCCAAACTTAGGCCCCTAGACCTGTTTTTAGCTCATAAGCTCAAAACCTCAAATCTTTGTAACTTGTGTTTCTGAGGTTTAAGACAGTTGTAAATTGTTGCAATTTGGTAATTTTAGCATATTAGAACTTCTGTGACAGTGTGGTACTTATTTGGTACCATTTGCTTAAAATAAGAGCTTATTCTCAAGCACTTGGCATAGCAGTTTCATTTTCTTTTACACAAGCACCTGTTTTTATATTTTTCTCAGCTTTAGAATATTATTGTAGACTTATCTTGAATTTTTCAGATTTTTCTAGGTCTGTTTGGTATTTTTCTTCATTTTAATTAGTTTTTAAGCATTTTTAATTAGCATTTAATACAAATAATTCAGAAAAGTTTCAAAAAAATAATTTTTTAATTTTCTTAGGTTAAGATAAATATAAAAAGCCAGAAAAATATTTTTCTAGATTTTTCTTAGTTAAATTTGTATTTTTAAGCAATTTAAGTAGATTTAAATAGTTTTTAATCCATAGAAAATAGAAAAATAATCAGAAAAATACAAAAATAGTTTTGAAAATTCTTTTTAGTTATTTTAGATTTTTCCAAGTCAAAATTTTATTTTTCTAGCTTTATTTCATATTTTCTTGTAATTTAGGTTATTATTTAATAAGTAAAAATAGTTTTTAATTAATAATAATTAGACAAATAGTTTTAAAAATAATTTTCTTTTTCTAAAAATTTTCTTTTATCATTAGGTTTGTAAAAATATCATTTTCATATTTTTAGGGTTAATATTGATTTAGTTTCACATTTTCATTTGTACGTCGCGTAGTTTTTAATTCAGTTTTATAAAAACATAAAATCAAAAACATCATTTTGCAAATAGTGATAGCGTTTATTTAATATTTTTTATCTTTTTAATTCTCTTTAATTTGCATTTAAGCCCCTGTAATTTATCTCCTTTTTCTGTAGTTATAATAATCACAATTTTTTTTTCTGTTCAAATCTCTCGATCACTATCCGTTTGGTGATTCATTGCATAGCTCGCTGGGACATAACGACCCGGGGAAACACTATACTCCCCTGATCTTCATTGCATTTGTTTCTGAACCGTTTTAAGTTTCTTACGGTCGGCCATTCACAAGTGGCCGGCTTGTGTGAGAAAACTTGACGGTTTAGCACGAATCAAATTTTTAGCGCCGCTGCCGGGGAGCTGTGCTGATTATCTTCCGTTTAGCAGATTAGTAATTTGAATACTCACTCTTTGTTCATACCATCCATCTATCTATATCTATATATATTCTTATAAAAAATCCAAAAACCCAAAAACATCCAAAAACGTATAAAACACAAAAATATTCTTCCCTTTGTTTCTATATATGTATCAAAAATAAAAATACAAAAAGATTTGTCGTTTTCTTTAATAATAACAACATAAAAGATTACCACCGCAAACCAAGGCAGTGTACTACCTAACTGGGGGTACGACCATAATAAGTTCCCGAACCAAAGATTTAAAACTTGCCTTTGTGTCCTTGTGATTGGTGTACCTTTTTCAAAGAAGCCATTCATCTTGTGATTATTGGTTTAAGTTCACTGTTGTTTTGCCTCGATTTTGTTTTAATTGATTTTGTTGTTATATATACTTGTCAGAACCAGAAAACCCAAAAAGATTCTTCTCACCCCATTTTCATAAAATATTTTCATAATTCCCATTCCTCTCCTTAACTCTGAGGTCTCTTAGAGTTAACTCTAGTGTATGCGCACTCGCTCTTCTAGATCTGTGAGCCCATTTCTTGAGCTTGTCAAGATTCCAAGAAGGCGTGTCCGTAGACTTTCTGCTCCTTCAGTCGGATCTGAGATCCGGACTGCTCACACTACTTCCGTTATCATGGCGGAAGAACGCCCTATGTGTGAGCTTCTCCAGGCACCCATCGACGGGTATGGAGATGCTATTGTTGTACCAGCCATTGTGGCTGAAAATTTTGAACTCAAAACCGGGTTACTGAATCTTGTAACCTCAAATCAATTCTACGGTTTTGAGCGGGATGATCCTCATGCTCATATTCGATGGTTTAACAAGATTGCATCTACCATCAAATACAAGAATGTCCCTACTGATGCTGTTAAGCTTCTTCTGTTCCCATTTTCTCTTGAGGGACAAGCCCGGATTTGGCTTGAAAAAAAACCCCTCAATCAATTGAGACATGGGAAGACCTGGTGAAGAAATTTGTGAATGAATTCTATCCACCTTCCAAAACCACGAGTCTTAAAAATGAAATCATCAAGTTTACACAAAAGTTTGATGAATCCTTCAGTGAATCGTGGGATCGTTTCAAGGAATTGCTTCGCAAATGTCCTCACCACGGTTTCTCCGAGTTAATGCAACTCGATACTTTCTATAATGGAGTGAGTCAATCTGATCAAGATTCTCTCAATTCCTCCGCTGGAGGAAATTTCTTAAGCAAAACTGTCAAAGAAGCTTTAGCGATCATTGAAAATAAGTCTAAAGTCCGCACTGCACGAAGCAAGCCGGTTGTTTCCCAAGTCAGTGTTGGTCCTTCTTCTTCATCACCCGTGAGTCAATCTAGCACCGATGCTAAGATTGACAAACTCACGGAAGCCATTCAAGCTTTGGTTCTCTCCAACCAAAAGAAAGTCTCTTTTCCACAAACTTCACCTCCTGCTGAAGTTAAGAAAGTGGAAGTATGTGTTACTTGTGGTGGCCCCCATGCTTATTATAACTGTATGGCCACCGATGGTAACCCTTTTGAAGCTAATGCTGTGGGCGGGATTTCTAATCAAGGAGGCAACCAATATCGTGCTCCTATAGACCCGAACCACCGTCCTAACCACTACCCTGGACCTCCCGGTTTCAACCAAAACCGTAATCAAAATCAAAATAGACCAAACCAAGGTTTTCAAAACCAAGGTAATTTTAATCAAAACAACGGTTTTCAAAATCAAAATCAAAATTTCCAACACCAAGGAAATTTCAATAGAAACCCAGGTCAGGGAAATTTCAACCAAGGGTATTTTCATGGCAATAATCAAGGAAATTTTCAAAATCAAGGCCCTAATCCAAACAATAGAGGCCAGAATTTTCCTGTGCAAACTCAAGCCATTGTTCCAACTGGACCATCATCTGATGAGTTGTTGAAACAATTCATGAAATCCCAAGAGGAAATGAACAGGTTGTTGGTTAGCCAGATTTCTGACATCAAGAAGTCTTTAAATGATCGACCCTCGGGCTCAGGTACTTTACCTAGCAACACGATCGCTAATCTGAGGGGCGATGCAAAGGCGATCACAACCAGAAGTGGTGCTTCTTATGATGGACCCGCTATTCCTACTACCTCTTCTTCTTCCCTCCCGAAGGTAGTGGAAAGTGAACCTGAGGCGACAAAGGACAAGGAACTTCCTACTAATAACGGAGGTACCAGCACTGTCCATCCTCAGGTTGTCCCGAAACCCAAGACCAATCCTGGAGTTGTTTTTGAACCTCCAGTTGGTAACCCCAAATCCAAAACTTCTATTCCTTACCCCTCACGTTTAAATGAGCAAAAGCTCCGCGAAAAAGCCAGTCATCAAATGGAAAAATTCTTTCAAATTTTCCAAGAACTTCATTTTGACATAAGCTTTGCGGATGCCATCATGCTGATGCCCAAGTTTGCATCTACTCTCAAACACATGTTGAGCAATAAGGAAAAGCTGTTTGAAATGGCTAAAACTCCTTTGAACGAGAATTGCTCAGCAGTTCTGTTAAAGAAGCTTCCCGAGAAGCTAGGAGATCCCGGAAAATTTCTTCTTCCTTGTGTTTTTCCTGGGATGATTGAATGCTTTGCCCTTGCCGATCTTGGTGCAAGCATCAATCTGATGCCTTATTCAGTATGGAAGAAACTTTCTCTTCCGGAACTTATTCCTACCTGCATGACTCTGGAGCTTGCAGATCGATCTATATCGCGTCCTCTTGGCATCGCCGAGGATGTATTTGTGAAAGTAGGAAAGTTCCATTTTCCAGCTGATTTTGTGGTTGTTGATTTCGATGCCGATCATCGGGTTCCTCTCATTGTTGGACGAGGATTCCTGAGAACGGGCCGTGCTCTTATTGATTTATTTGAGCAAGAAATCACTTTACGTGTGGGTAATGAAGCTGTTACTTTTAACCTTGATCAAACTTCGAGGTACTCCTCAAATTATGATACTGAATCAGTTAATCGAGTCGATTTAATTGATATTGCTTCAGAGGACTACTCTCAAGATTTTCTTGGTTATCTTCATAATTCTGTGAGTGGGGATTCCACCACATCTTCTAAACCTATCATTGCCGACTCTTCCCACTCTCTCACTCCGTTTGAGGGAGGTGACTTCCTTTTGGAAGAGATCGATGAATTTCTTGCTACTGATGAATCAATTCCGCCTGGAATTGATGGTGTTTATGATTCGGAGGGGATATTCTTTATCTTGAGCAATTGTTAAATGAAGATCCATTACCTTCACTCCCTCCGAAAGAGATCACGATTGAGGAAATCAAATCAGTACAAACATCTACTGAAGAATTTCCCGAGGTTGAACTTAAGGACCTACCTCCTCATCTCGAGTATGCATTCTTGGAGGGTGATGATAAATTACCCGTCATAATTGCTAAAGACTTAACTGAGGAGGAGAAGACTGCTCTCATAAAGGTCTTGAAGTCACACAAGCAAGCAATTGCTTGGAAACTCTCCGACATTAAGGGTATCAACCCTGAGTTTTGTACTCACAAAATCTTAATGGAGGATGACTTCAAACCAGCAGTCCAACATCAGAGAAGGGTGAATCCTAAGATTCATGAGGTTATCAAACAAGAGGTTCTCAAACTTCTTGATGCCGGTTTAATTTACCCGATCTCTGATAGTCCTTGGGTTAGTCCCATTCATTGCGTTCCAAAAAAGGGTGGCATAACTGTTGTCACAAATGAAGAAAATGAGTTAATTCCAACTCGATTGGTTACGGGATGGCGTGTGTGCATTGACTATCGTAAGTTAAACGAAGCCACCCGTAAATACCATTTTCCTCTACCCTTCATGGACCAGATGCTTGAGAGATTAGCAGGGAACGAATACTATTGTTTCCTTGATGGTTTCTCGGGTTACTTTCAGATCCCCATTGATCCGCTGGATCAAGAAAAAACCACATTCACCTGCCCATATGGGACGTTTGCCTACAGACGTATGCCTTTTGGCTTATGCAATGCTCCTGGCACGTTCCAACGCTGTATGATGGCAATTTTCCACGACATGATCGGGGAAACAATGGAGGTGTTTATGGATGACTTCTCGGTCATTGGGGACTCGTTTCATACATGTCTCTCCCATTTAGACAAAATGCTAAAACGGTATGAAGACACTAATCTATGTCTAAACTGGGAGAAGAGCCACTTTATGGTCAAAGAAGGCATAGTCCTTGGCCATAAGATTTCCAAGAACGGGATTGAGGTAGATAGAGCAAAAGTTGATGTTATTGCTAAATTACCTCATCCTACTACCGTCAAAGGTATTAGGAGTTTTCTAGGTCATGCCGGGTTTTATCGTAGATTCATTCAAGATTTTTCTAAAATCGCTCGGCCTATGACCCATCTTCTCGAAAAAGATGCTCCTTTTATCTTCTCTCCTGAGTGCATCGAAGCTTTTGAAACACTAAAGAAAAAGCTTACGGAAGCACCCATTCTAGTTGCCCCCGACTGGGATTTACCCTTTGAGCTCATGTGCGATGCAAGTGATTTTGCTATCGGTGCAGTCTTGGGGCAACGCAAAACCAAGCATTTTCAGCCTATCCACTACGCAAGTAAAACCATGACTGAAGCTCAAACCCATTACACCACTACTGAAAAAGAATTATTAGCTGTGGTGTATGCGTTTGAAAAGTTTCAGCCATACCTTATCTTGACCAAATGCGTGGTGTATACGGATCACTCGGCTCTCAAATATCTCTTTGCAAAACAAGATGCAAAACCGAGATTGCTCCGTTGGGTTCTCCTCCTACAAGAATTTGATATCATTATACGTGATAAAAAAGGAGCTGAGAACCTGGCTGCTGATCATCTATCCCGTCTAGAAAACCCTCACCAAGATGTGTTCGAGAAAAAGGAAATAAATGAAACATTTCCTCTCGAAACAATCAATGTGGTTTCTTTTCGTGGAGACTCTTCTACCCCATGGTTTGCTGACTTTGCAAATTACCATGCGGGTAACTTTGTGGTGAAAGGGATGTCGTCCCAACAGAAAAATAAATTCTTTAAAGATGTGAAACATTACTTCTGGGACGACCCCTACTTGTTTAAAATTTGTGCGGATCAAGTCATCCGGCGATGTGTATATGGTCAGGAAGCTATTGACATTCTCAAAGCTTGCCATTCTGGACCTACTGGGGGACATCATAGCCCCAACTACACCGCCAAGAAGGTGTTTGATTCCGGATTCTATTGGCCTACGATTTACAAGGATGCCCATGAATTTGTCAAAACCTGTGACGCTTGTCAACGTCACGGGAATATCTCACAAAAAAATGAAATGCCGCAAAACGCCATTCAAGTGTGTGAGATTTTTGACCTCTGGGGCATTGACTTTATGGGGCCATTTCCTTCTTCCCGTGGTAACAAATACATACTCGTGGCCGTTGACTACTTGTCAAAATGGGTTGAAGCTAAGGCTTTGCCCACCAACGATGCCCGAGTTGTGGTGAAATTCTTAAAATCTCTATTTGCTAGGTTTGGAACTCCACGAGCCATAATCAGTGATCGTGGTACGCATTTCTGCAATGACCAATTTGAAAGAGTCATGCAGAAGTATGGTGTAACTCACCGTCTATCTACTGCGTACCACCCCCAAACAAGTGGGCAAGTGGAAGTTTCTAGCCGGGGGATTAAAAGAATTCTGGAGAGGACGGTTGGTGAAAACCGTGCCTCTTGGTCGGATAAGCTAGATGACGCACTCTGGGCCTTCCGTACAGCTTATAAAACACCCATCGGGTGCACTCCATACAAGCTAGTGTACGGGAAGGCATGTCATCTGCCGGTTGAGCTTGAGCACAAGGCATACTGGGCCTTGAAACATGCCAACTTTGATATTCAGACAGCTGGTGATCACCGGAAAGTTCAAATGAATGAATTAATTGAACTCCGTGATCAAGCATACGAGAACTCTTTGATCTACAAACAAAAGACAAAGAAGATTCATGACTCAAAAATCAAAAACCGCGTTTTCAACGTCGGTGATCGAGTCCTTCTTTTCAACTCAAGATTGAAGATTTTCTCGGGAAAATTAAAATCCCGCTGGTCTGGACCATTTACCATCACTAAAGTATTTCCATATGGAACCATTGAGTTATCTCAACCCGATGGTCCAAACTTTAAAGTGAATGGTCATCGGTTGAAGCATTACTTTGGAGAGGACATTCCTCCTGTGGTTGTCCCGGATCTACAAACTTTCCCCATGAACCAATAAATGCGGGGATCGAGTCAAGCTAGCGACTCGGGAATCAAAAAAAGTAGCATGCCATATGGGTTTTCACCCATATTTCTGACTTCTTTCCATCTTTCTACCACCCTAGTGTGGGGGGGGGGGTTGCCCCACATGTTGTATATAAGCAATCTCAAAAAAAAAAAAAAAAAAAAAAAAATCTTTCAAAATAATGGCCGTAGTATTTCCCTTTTACGTTCTTTGTTTCGGCATAACCGCCGGTACTTTGAATATTGAGGGCACTATTCATTTCTAAGTGTGGGGAGGAATTCTCACGAATTTTATCATGTAATTATACCGCCCAATTCCCCCATTTTTGGCCAATTTTTTTTTTTTGTGGAGTAAGTGTTTTGCACTTACTCATTTGGTTATCAGTCCGTCTTGTCTAATAAACAAAAGGATTGGCTAATCCAGGAGCAAACGGCTCTTGGTAAAGATATCTCAAATCCGTTGACGGCTTGCAATTTGCCCAAAATTATATGGTATTCAGCTCACCATATCCTTAAAAGTGAAGAGTTGGCTAGCCCGCAAGATTATGGCTTGTGGTAAAGGCAGTTGGAAATCCATAATTGGTAATCGACTCACCAAAGATAATATTGATAATTTATCTAAGAGTTGGCTAGTCCAGAAGCAAACGGCTTCTGGTAAAGACAAATCAAATCCGTTGGAAGCTGGTGGTTTGCTCAAAATCACATGGTTATCGGTGTACCATGGTTCTTACTTGAACTGAAACATTTGGCTACTCCAGAAGTAATGGCTTTTGGTAAAGAGATTCAAATCCATTAAGTTTTTCTCAAAAGATTGCTAGGGACTAGCAATAGTTTAGTGTGGGGGATTGATGAGTGTGTAAATACTCATCATTTTTGGGTCAATCTGAACTGCAAAACACTTAAAAATGCTCACAAATGCATCAAAATACTGAAAATATTCCAAAATTGCATTTTATATGTTTCAGATGCAAAATGTTCAAAATCAGATGAAAAATGAGCTAAGTTTGCATAATTGGCAGTTTCAGTCCCCCAAGTTTCAAAAGTTGTCAGAAATAGTCCCTGAGCACTTAATTTCAAAAGAAAAATCACCAAAGGTCCTTTTAAAATCAAAAGTTGTCAAAATTAGTCCTTTGGTGAAAAATATCAAAAGTTTTGAGAAATTACAAAATTGGTCCTCTAAGGTTAAAAATTGGCAAAAATGGCCCTTGGAAAATTGAAAATGTCAAGTTTGGTCCTTGTACTATTGGAACTTGTCATTTTCAGCCCTTGGAACAACTTTGCAGATTTGGCAGTTTTGGTCCCTTGATTTTCAGAAATTACAAACTAGTCCTTGTTATTATTAAACCCTTAATACCACATGGACCCTTGTCACAAACCAAATGACCCCTGCCAATCCCATTTGGACCCTGCCATTTGGACCCCCTTAATATATTAATCACCCCCAGTCAAATGGTCAAAACCCGCCCAATTTAAAATATAAAAAACCGCCTCACGGGTTGCCTTCCTCATCATCACCCTGCAACACTTGCCTGCATACTCAACCCCCCTCCATCATCATCCTACTACCCTCCACCTCACCCCAAGCCAAGATGCATTAATAGCTTCCTCAACCTAACACTCAACCCCCCAGCTGGCTTATACTCATTTTGGCGCCAAAATGCATCCAACGGCTAAAATCCACTCAAGTAATCCAAAGGTCCATATAACTGCTGGGATATGTTCAGAGATGAGAGAGAAGGAGTTTGGAGTATAAATAAAGGAAGAAAGAGGCAAGAGGAGAGAGCACTTAGTTTAAATTAAAAATGTATGTCGTTTTTTACATTCAAAAGTCTTAAATAGATTCTTAGTGGTAATTTAGTTTAGTTGTATCAAAGTAGAGTATTTCAATGTATTGCAACTCTTTTTAAGTATCAATTCAAGTTATTGTTAAAATTTCATGTTTTTGTAACACTGTTGAAATTTTCAGTTTCCAATTCTTATGCACAATCTCTTACTAGCTTAATTTTAAGCTCAAACAAGCTTGTATAAGCTTGTTATAGCTTTTTATAAGCTCACAATTAAGTTTCAAGCTACTTTGGAATTTGGTCAATAAAAGTCAAACTGGAGCAAAAATGGGTATGAAATGGATATGGGTTGAATCAGAGCTGGATTTGGGTTGAATCAGAACTAGGTTAGGGGTTGGAATAGGTTAGTTGTTCATTGGTTCAGTGGCAAGCCATTGTGGCTAAGGACTTGTTGTAAGTGATCTTCAAGTTTCATTGTTTAATCTGTATTTGTGGTCCTCAGTGGTTTAAATTTGCTTATTCAGTAGTAATTAGGATAGTTAAAAGCAGTTTAATCAATAATATTAGCTAGTTAAGTAGTTTGTCTCATTAAATTTGCAAATCAGTTATTTAAAGGTGTGTTTGGATTTGATGCTTGATCTGTCTTTAAGGCTTGTTCAGTGGTAGATACTTGTTGCTTTAAGTTTGTTAAGCTCATTTGAACTCATATCTGTCATAGTTTTGTGCCTGCACTCTCTCAAAGTCAACATGATCATAAATCTGTCATAACTAGCTTATCTGTTGAGATTTTGTCAAAGCAAAAGCTTGTTTAGTGTTTAAAATTGAGAAACATTGCTTGCAGTAATATCATTTCATCATATTACATCAATCTTAGTCCTTAAAATCAGTTGCAAAGTTCACAAAAGTCAAATTAGCATAACTGTTAAAAAGTCAAAAAACTGAAAAACCAGTTTTGAGCCTAACTGAGAGGATTTTTCTTGAACTCATTTCTGGAACAAATTCAGTGAAACTTGGCATTTTAAAAACTTCAGTTGGTCTCTTTACTTATCATCATTTTTGTGGATTTTTGTTAATTTTTTTAAAAGCTTCAAAACTGCTAGTCAAAAAGGTCTTATTTGCCCTGTACACACTCAGTATTAACTGAGTGTGCACAGGTTTTGTGCAGAGGTTGCACAGAGCTCATCAGAGCTTCCCAAGGTCTGGTTTTTGGTTTACTAACTCTTGGCCAGGTCTAGTTTAGACTCCAATTTCTGTTTTTCATTTTCAGCTTATTTTGTATCTTGTGCTTAAGTCCAAACTTAGGCCCCTAGACCTGTTTTTAGCTCATAAGCTCAAAACCTCAAATCTTTGTAACTTGTGTTTCTGAGGTTTAAGACAGTTGTAATGTAAGACCTTAGTTTTATCAACCTTATCACTTTACCAAGCAAACCCAACACGTATACAAGTATAACCACGTGAAACAAACACAAACAAAGCTTAGAAATAAGATGAGAAAGATGGTGACTTGATGTAATATTCGTGTATGTGAGAGGATAAGATAAACACAAGATGTTGTATATTCAATAAAGAAAAACACACACACACACACTTTCAAGCACACCCCTCAAATGACCATTTGAGGGGTATTTATAGTACAAGCAACTTAAAACCCTAAAGGCTTTAGCTTGGGCTTTCTTTGGGCTTTCGTGGACTTGGATTGGATTACACTTAATAAAAGGCTAGCTTAACATAACTATTAGCCATTTAGCTTAGCCCAATCCACGAGCCCGTTGACTATTATATCATGATATCTAACACACGATACAAAGTTCCTAATTGTGAATGACCATCACTTTTAATAAAACTATTAAGGCTAACAATCTCCCCCTAAGGGGTGGTCATTCAAACGATGCTCCACTTGATTAGGTCTCTACTTTTCTTGAGCTAGAACTTTGTGCGTAGATATAGAATAGTCTTGATTCTTTGTTCCTTCATGCTTTGTGATCAGATAATGTGGTTGTCTGCCATTGTCAACTTCGTTGGTTAGGTGTCTCCATGTCATTCTCCACTTCTTTCTCCACCATGCTCACACTTCTATTTGTCTTTTGGTTACCAATGATGTAGTTCTGGAGTCTTTAAACTTTGTAGATTCTTTGACATTGACGAAGAATCATCTCCTTTGATTATGATGAGAACTTTCATATGTTGTTGGTATGAGCATGTGGCGAGTCTGCACGATCCATCCGCTCCAGAGCTTCCATAAGAAGAAAACATAAAACATTGTTAGTAATAAGCGGATTCCGGCACTTACAAGTTTGAATTTCGAGGGTGTTAACAGCATAGTGTGAAAGCACATCTCTAATTCTCACAGAGGTCGTTCCTGAACTGGAGTCCCACAAGAGAGATAACGCGATGTACCGAAATACACCTACAGTTCAGATGAGTCGCTGAGGTACACCGAAGCATCACCCCACGACTGTAGACCGTTTGAGACACACTAAGCGTAATCCACGAAGAATTACCGAAGTGACCTGCTGTCAGGGCTGCTTGATGTTGACCCTGGCAGGAGTTTCCATTCAATCACTGAAGATCACAGATGTGAAACTTCTCATAAATGTTCTGGCAGATTGCTAAGACCTGCGTAGGACTCTATAATATATCACTTGTGTCCTTATTGATGAACAACAAGCGATGTCATGTCAAGTGTTCCTATGAGATATTTTGATGAATCTCGTGGCTCTAGACTCAATAGTGCATTTTGGTTTTCCTGAGCGGAGACTAGGGAGAAGGTCTCCTTCTTCAATACCAACGATCTCTAAGAGAAAGTCAATAGATTATGTAGGGTTCCCAGTGAGAATGAAACAAATCCTTTTAAGAGGAATTGAGTGGCTAGAAGGTTTAGTGCAGTGCGTCACTGGGTCCATGACGTCTTGGTCTTCAATACCAGTGTCATCTAGTGACAACCAGTAGCATATGTATTGAACCCGGTTTCTGCCCTATGGTTGAATATGGAGGGCTATTTCTTTTCACCCTTTCTCATTACATTTCTTTTTAATTCTTCAACCCCTTCTTTCTCCTTTCTCACATTACTCCTTTTTTCAATCATACCTAAGGACTTCTAATACTAACTATTTGTGATGTCCTTGGGTAGATCCCTCCGGCTCTGGCGGATCATAGGACGAATTTCCTATCCTTAGTCACCTTATAACTCCATGACTGTCCTATTGTTGCCATAAAACCATTTTTCTTGAAAATCTCTCAGAGTGTTTATGATAGAAAACATGTTTGCAACACTCCGTGAGTTTTATATTTTCAGAAACACTCCCCCTTCACATGTGCTTATAAGTTTTGACAGAAATCTGCACATAGAGGGTAGAGTTCGCACTTTTTGAATTGATCGACTTTAAATGAACAAGACCGATTCGAGACACGTTTACATCACTAGAGAACTAGCTTGAAATTATTACCCGTCCTGGTCAAGTCATAGAAAGTTTCTCGAGATGGTACATGATTGCTCGTCAATTCATTGGTTCCGTCTGAGTCGAGCTCATTATGAGATTCAAACCACGATCATTAAACATTTTGATCACATTTTAATCACGTCTCCTCCCCCTCAAAAATAGCATTTTCGAGATATTTTTGATATCCACGGATTAAAAATCATTTTTAGAATCTTTTAGGGAGACAAACGGATTTGATTTAAGCATGAATTTGGAACATTTTGTTTTTATACTCCCCCTTTAATAAAGCATATTCAATTAAAGGGTTTTAGAGGGAGTTATCTTGAGCACAAAATATTTTGAAAGATTTTGAAAATCTTTTTGAACAATCTTGAAAAGGTGCTCAAGATGATGATGATTTCTCACCATTTTTAAATGTAGTGCACTGAAGCGTACACCTCATTTTTCGATCAAAGCACGAGTTTTGATTTGAAAATAATCAAAAGTCATCATTTCGGTCCGGGTTTCGTACTGATGTATACGAAAGCCATTATTGAAGAAATTTTGAGAAACGACATGTTTTAGAAAACAAATTAAAGAACTCTCGCTCAAGCATCTGTACATGCCCGTATCATTGTTGAATGACATTTCTAGAAACGTACAGAATATCGATTATACAAGAGACATGTCGTAGAAGAATATTTTTGGAATTTTGATTTTCTATTGTTTTTGTATTTTTGAAAGTTTTATATTTTTATATTTTGCTTTTGTTGGTTTTTCAAATTTTGTATTTTGTTTTTCAAAAATATTTACAGCGAAGCTTTTTGGAAAATCATTTTCAAGAAGATTCGAGAAGACGTTCTAACTCCTCAGGGGTTAGGCTTCGCATTCCAATTCGTCGAACTAAATACTCAAACCTTTCTTTTGGAAGGGCTTTCATTAATAGATCGGCGAGTTGGTAATCAGTCTTCACGAAAAATAATTCAACAGTACCAATTTCGACGTACTCTTTGATGAAATGATAGCGGACACGGATATGCTTAGTCTTTGAGTGATGAACAGGATTGCATGATATGGCTATGGCACTTTTCGAGTCACAATACATAGGTATTTTATCGAAAGTAAAGCCATAATCTGTGAGTTGTGTTCTCATCCATAGAACTTGAGCACAACACGCAGATAGAGACACATACTCAGCTTCAGCGGTTGATAGTGCAGTGCAATCTTGTTTCTTTGAAGACCAGCTGACTAACTTTTCTCCCAAAAATTGTGCTCCTCCGGATGTACTTTTTGCTGTAACTTGATCACCTGCGTGGTCTGCATCTGAAAAGGAAATTAGATCAAATCCGGATTCCTTCGGATACCAAAGTCCCATGTGAATGGATGTCTTCAGGTACCGAAAGATCCGTTTAACCTCTTTGAGGTGCAGTTCGGTAGGCTTTGCCTGAAACCGTGCTAATAAGCAAACAGCAAAATGAATATCTGGTCGACTAGCAGTGAGGTACATGAGAGAACCAATCATGCTCCGATATTTCTTCGGATCAATAGGTTTCCCAAACAAATCGGCTCCAATTTTTGGTGAAGTTACCATTGGTGTTCCGACCGAATCACAATTATCCATACCATGATTTTTCAAAATCTCAGTGGTATACTTAGCTTGATTAATAAAAATTCCTCGAGGGGACTGATGTATTTGTAAACCAAGAAAGAATTTTAGTTCCCCCATCATGGACATTTCAAATTTGCTTTTCATGAGATTTTCAAAATGTTTTGACAGATTCGGATTAGTGGACCCAAAGATGATGTCGTCCACATAAATCTGAACAATCAAAATGTCGTTTTTGCATTTTTGTGTAAACAAGGTAGGATCAACTGTTCCTTTGGTGAAATTGTTTTGGATAAGGAACGAGGACAGTTCGTCATACCACGCTCTCGGAGCTTGTTTTAAACCATAGATTGCCTTTTTGAGTTTGTAGACGTAGTCTGGATGTTCCGTGTCTATGAAGCCTTCAGGCTGACTCACGTACACTTCTTCTTTCAGAGTTCCATTCAAGAACGCGGTCTTAATGTCCATCTGATAAACCGTGATGTTTTTGTGAGCTGCATAGGCCAAGAATATCCTGACTGCTTCTAGTCTAGCTACCGGCGCGAATGACTCTTCAAAGTCTATTCCCTCTTCCTGTCTGTATCCTTTGGCCACAAGACGAGCTTTGTTGCGAATTACAGTCATTTCTTCATCCCGTTTGTTCTTCCATAACCATTTGAGATCGATGACGCGAACGTCAATTGGTCTTGGAACCTTTTCCCACGAGTCATGTAGACGGTATTGAAGAAGTTCCTCCTGCATTGCTTCTATCCATGCGGGATCTGCCATTGCCTCGCGAATGTTCTTTGGCTCTAGATTGCTAATTGAGCAAAGGTAAATGCATAAGTCGCAATCTGTGGCAAGTTGGCGTCTCGTCTGAATTGGCCGTGAAGGTTCACCAATAACTTGTTCAATTGGGTGGTCTTTTGTCCACTTCAGAGTAGAAGGATACCGTTGGTTATACGTATGCGAGTTAGATGGTTCTCGTAAGCTTGAAGAAGATTCAGCTGATTCCGTAGCAAACGGGTTTTCAAATAAGTCTTCATCTAACGTTGCATCGTTCTGGTTTTGGTTTTGCTCATCAACTGCTGGTAGAACGGGTGCAATAACTTGAGTAGATGTAGATGATGTTGATGGAGTTGGTGCATTGGTTTCGACCGTTGTAGATGCATCTTCTGTTGGTGGTGGAGGATGATTTTGAGCGGGTGCAGCGGAATGATGGTTTGATGCATTTGTCGAAGTTCCACCATAGTATTCATCGAACATTTACTCGAAGAAATTTTCCCATTCTTGTTCTTTAGGATTATCAAACAAAGTTGATTGAGCTCTTTGAGGTACGAGTCCTGAACTGATGTGTCCAGAAGTCTGTCGGTTTAGTGCGGGTTCTAGAGCGAGTCTCTCAGAAGCCATTTGTGAAAGTTCGTCAAACTTCACATTCATCGTCTCCATGATCTTCTTTAGCCTTCTGTTATACACCCTGAATGCCCTCGAGTTATCTGAATATCCAATGAAGATTCCAATATCACCTTTTGCTTTCAGTTTTCCAAGATCTTCTCTGTCATTCGTAGGATAGCACAAAGCGCCAAACACGTGTAAGTAAGAGATATCTGGTTTTCTGTTGTTCACAAGCTCATACGGGGTTTTATTGAATCTTGGATGGATGAGGGATCGGTTCTGAGTGAAACAAGAAGTGGGAACAGCATCAGCCCAAAGAAATAACGGTGCACAAGAATAGATTAGCATCGTGCGAGCAGCTTCCACAAGAGTTCTATTTCTTCTTTCAACTACCCCATTCTGCTGTGGAGTTCTAACAGCTGATGTCTGATGAGTAATTCCAACATCTTCAAAATAAGCTCTTAACTCCTGATTTGTGAATTCTGTGCCGTTGTCTGTTCGTACAACCCTTACTGGAGTTTGAAGAAGTACTTGAATTCGCTTCAGAAAGGTGATGATGATTCCTGGTGCTTCGTCTTTTGATCTCAGAAACTTAACCCATGTATATCTCGAATAATCATCGACGATAACAAGAATATACTTTTTCCCGTTAATGCTTTCAACTCTCATTGGGCCACATAAGTCCATGTGCAACATATGCAACTTTGCTTCCGAACTAGGTACGGATTTTGGTTTATATGATGCTCTTTTGCTTTTTCCTTGTTCGCATGATGGACATAAGTAATCCTTGGTGTATTTGAACTTTGGAAGTCCATTGACGATGTTGTCTTTGGCAAGATTGTTGATGGTGTCAAAATTGAGATGGGATAACCTTCTGTGCCACAACCAGGACTGTGTTCCAGATGCTCGTGTCATAAGACATATTGGTGATGAAGAGGCCATTTGGTTAATGTCGATAGCATACAAGTTTGTATCATGATTCCCAGTTAAGAGATCAGTGCCATCCAAGTTTCTAACGAAGCAAGCATTTTTCCTAAAAGCAACCTCTAAATCTGCATCACAGAACTGCCCGACTGAGAACAAATTGTGTCCCAACCCTTCGACATAGTAAACCCGAGTGATCAAATAATTTCCAAAAGGTAGATCTCCATAACCCATGATAGCTGCTACATGATCATTTCCGAAACGTACGGTTCCCATGAATTTCCAGACGAAATTGATCAGCAGCTTCAGATTCCCGGTCATGTGCTTGGAGCAACCCGAGTCGACGATCCAAAGACAAATTTCGATAACCTGCCAGTAACAGAAAAAGAATATTGTGGAAACCGTTTTGATTTAGGTTCCTTTGGGTTAGAGGTAAAATCCTTATCACACTCAGAGAGGTTTTCTACAGGGGATTCTGGTTTATCACTCATTGTACCATTCTGGAGTGTGAAATTTCTACCTGTGGGTTTCCAAATATCATCCCTAAAGTATACACGTTGGTTCCTGTCAGTAGTGTAAAGCCTAAGTTTTGCAACTAGTCTTCCTACTCGTTTAGCGTATTTACTTTTTGGGACGTTCTTCGTAACAGGCTTATCATTCACATTCTTAGAAACACAATCATCTTGAACATTTAAAGATTTCTTGCAAGTTAAACAAAGAGATTCAACACATTCATTAGACTTAGCAAGTTTCATAGGTTCAGTACATTCAGATGAAATGTCTTTCTTATTCAAAAGCTGTAAATTCCTAGGGTGTTCTTCTACTTTCTTCTCTTTATTCAAGCTACTACTCCTAGAGGCAGTCGAGACTCTATTGTTCCTTGTATTGCTCTTAGGCTTTAGTCTGCTGCTCCTAGAGGTGCTTACTAGTCCTGTAGAAGGTGAGGCACATGCATTAGGATTCACATTTTTATGAAGGGAGGTGGTTTCAGCTATCCTAGTCTCTGTAGATGTGGAGGCAAACGCATTAGTGGTACTCATCTTAAAAAGGCCAGGTGCTAAAACTTTTGGTTTCTCGATAACCGCTTTTCCCTTATCAACATTTTGTTTAGGTAGGGCAGGTGGAGTGACTGGTTTTGATGAAACACTTTTCTCATTGACTTTTGGAGGAGGCATAGAAACAGACATTTTTGGTTTTGAAACCGGTTTGAGAACATTTGCTTTCTCCGCAGTCAATGGTTTTGTAATCACAGTTTCCACTACCTTTCCTTTTTGACTTTCCAGCTGAGCCCTCAAGAGATCATTTTTAGCTTTCATGTCATTGTAGGCACGCTCATACGACAATTTTTCATACTTGCATTCCTCAGTTTTTCGATCAAGTTGTTTAAAATATGAGACATTTTCTTTTTCAAGTTTCATAAGAGCTTTTTCATATTTTGAAACAATTTCGGAGGTCTCATCCTGGAGTCTTTCATGATCTTCAACAGAATATGTTTGCGAAATGATGGACATAATATCAGTAGTCAGAACATCTTCGAAGAGAGAATCATTTAGATTTTCCAAAAATTTGATGTGTTCAACACTTTCATTAGCTTGCTTTACCAGGGATTTATGGTCCTTGACAAAGTCAGTTGTTTCTTTCAAAAAGGTTTGTTCAAAATAATTTACCCTTGTGTTGATGTTATTCAGCTGAGGGGCAATTTCAGTTTCAAAAAACTTTTTCTGTTCAATATCAAAACTGTTAAACCAGATGTTGGTTGTAATATGAGTTTTAGTTTTAACAGTCTCTTGAAGTCTCCCAATTCTAATTTTAATATCGTCTAAAATGCTTCTTGCATCACTTGTGTTAAAAGGATTGTTTGAAGACATTTGTTCAATGTTCGAAAGAGATTTGGAGACAACAACTGGTTTTGAAACAGATTTTGAAGCAGGTGTTGACACTTTGTTTGAAACACTTTGTGTGGTGGAAAACTTTGATTGTCCTTTTTGAGAAACAAGAAGAACATTAATTTGGTTCCATTTGTTATAATCAATCGGTTTGATTTCCGGATGTTTTTGTTTCATTTTTGATCTACTCTCCTCAGATAGTTCCAACGTTTCAAGAGAATCATGCACAATTATGGGTTCATGCAAAGGTTTTCCATTGTGCAACACATTCTGAGATTTCTGAGCTTTCTTGAGAAAACAAGGAGGTGAGTTACCAAGAGCCATTTTGTGAGATGTATGAAAAATCGGATTTACTTGATTAGAAAGCATTTTGTTTGTCTTAGCGGAATGACCCGTTGTAAGAAGTAAATTGTCCAATTTTTTGATCATTTCATTTTTGTCCAGAATCTCATCAAGAAGAGAATCTTCTCGTTTTGCAAAATCAGTAATCAACTTCTTCTTCTCTTTTTTAAGATCAGAATACATTGCTTTTTGTTTAGAAAGTTGGTCATTTAATTCAGAAATTTCCTTGTTTAAAGATTTTATTTTCAAGTTCAGATTCACATCAAGTGTATCATACTTGAGTTGCAATTGTTTTTCTCTTAAAACATAATCTCGATAACCAATTTCTAATTCTGATATTTTGTTTGTATGAAATTCATAGGCTCTGGCGTTTTCTTTGTAACTCTCAAGCTCAGTGGTCAATTTAACATTCGCGGCCTTAACTTCGCGATTGACCTTACTGACTTTCTCAATTTCAATGCCACATTTATGGATTAATGATTCAAAATAAGCACGCGTTTCCTCATCAGTCTCAGTATTTTGTGCCACACAGCCTCCATTAGGATCCACATCTGGAGTTTCAGAGTTAGTATTGCTACAACTCGGATTGTCCATATATGTATCATAAGTAGGTGCTGGCGTCACAGAATGCTGTTCGTCATGAGTAAACACATCAAATATGACATTGTTATAGCATGGATCAATGATTGGTACCTCAGATACTGTATTGGCGTCATAGACAGGAGGTGAGTCTGACTCAGTGTCATACTTAGCTTCCTAAAGATTTGCCATGAAGATGCAATTCGCATTGAGTTCCTCGAGGTCTTCCAATTCATCCACAATAGCGAAAAAGTCATTTTCCTCAGCACTCAACTGTAACCCCGCATCTAGCTTATCTGCTAACAAAGCAGCTTTCCGAAGGAAATCACCATTCTTTTTGTGCGGCTTAGTGGGACAGTTTCTTGCCATGTGACCCACTCCTTGACAGTTATAACACTTAATCTGATTACCCTGATTCACATTTCCATGATTCCCAACGACTGGAGCTGCAACATTCCCATTCTGATTACCCACTGCTCTATTCCCAACATTCTGACCCATCTGATTACCCTGATACGGAGCCGCCTGATTACCCATACGAAATCCAGTAGCATATCACTGTTGATTCCCAATAACTCCAACCATTTGTCCTTGATTACCCATATTCACACCCGGTTGTGCAATTTGCCTGTTGCGAGTGTTTGACGAAATCCTTTGGTTGTTGTTAGTTGGTGTGGAATAGCGACTTTTGAGTGCGTTACCCAAGAAAGAGTATATCTGTTGCAAGGTCGCTTCTGGGTCATTTTCAGGATCAGTGATTCCTTGTTCCTGGTATTGTTGTTCTGGATAGAATTGTTGTTGTGGTTGTGGAATGAATTGCTGCAAGTTGTTGTTGTTGGAAGATGATGAAGCTTGTTGTTGTGTATTCACTGGAGTTTGAGTCTTTGCAATGAGTGCCAATGGATCATGATTCTTTGCCAATCTTTCTTTCCTGACTTCATTCACTTCAGCTTGGTTTTGTTTCAGAAAATCATTCAGTTGATCAAAGTTCACCTGATGTAAGTCTTTTGTTTGGTTGACAATAGTGACATATCGTCCCCATTCTTCTGGTAGATTATTCAGGAACTTGATGTTTTGAACGATAGTTCTGGGTGTCAGCTTGTTTCTGATTAGCTCATTCATCAAAGTGCAAAACCTTCCATAGTAGGATTCAATGGATTCTCCTGGTGAAGAAGTGAACTTTTCCCATTCAGTTAGCAGCTTGTTCTCCATGTCTTGTTGACCAATTTCTGTTCCATGACAAAGCCGTCTTACACGTTCCCACATATCGAAAGCAGTTTCACAACTGTCTACCGCAGCAAAGATGTATATTGGTAAACCCAGTTGGACAATATGAATTGCCATATCATCTGCATCGACTTGCTTTTGATCCTCTGCTGTGTATTCTGATTCAGTTTGAGTATGAAAAGATGGTGGGATGTTAGGAGTTCCATGGTCTTGGATTTGTCGAGGCTTGAAGGGTCCATTCTGAATGGCCTTAATCATGAGTTTTCCATTAGGTTTAGTCTTGATGTAACGGAGCATATGACTTGACCATTGAAGATAACCACCTTTTGCCAACATAGGAGGTCGGTTTTCGGCAACCGGCTGCATGAATATCTTGTTGAGTTGCCATTGATGAGGGTATGATCTGATAAAGTTGATGTAGGATCTATTCAACGATAAAGAAGTTGTGGTTGATGAAGATTAAGCTCAGTTGAGGTGATTCTGAAAGTCGTACTCGTAAACTCGGTTCTTAAAAAAATTTCGCCCAAAATTTGAAATTCACTATAAAAATCAATTCTAAGGTCGTATGAAAAATTTGAGTTATAAAAATTTTGACGCAAAATTTGACCCGAAAAATTTGAATTTAGGCCCAAAAATTTGAATTTTTGACCAAAATTTGAATCTCGCGTAAAAATTGAACGTTTAGTCTCCTCAATTTTTTTTTTCTTTTAAAACCTTTATGCGTAGAAAGAGCTTAGGCGTAGAAACACAAGTTACGAGTAGAAACTTAGGCGTAGGATCTTATGCGTAGGATCTTAGGCGTAGGATTCCTTAGGCGTAGGATCTTATGCGTAGGTTTAAAGTTACGAGTAGAAAAAGTTAAGCGTAAGATTTAGCTTATGCGTAAGAAAAACTTAGGCGTAAGAAAAATGCTTATGCGTAAAGTATTCTACGCGTAAGTCGAAACTTATGCGTAAGATTAGGGTTTTGACCTAAAAATCCTTTACACTATCACAGTGTAAGAGATATCCAAAAGTCGAAGTGTTCCACACACTTATCCAAGTGAGGGAAGCACTGAGTCACCGTTAGAGCACGAAGATTCTTCACCAAAAAGTTACGAGTAGAAAACTATGCGTAGTTGACTTTCTTACGAGTAGAACTAGGGTTTTGACCTACTCGTAAAAAAATTTCAATGATTCAACCGATTTCTCTTGCACAGATATCCTTAAAAACACTCGAATAACCCAAAAATGTTGACCTTTTTCACCCAAAGTGCTTAGAAAAGTTACGAGTAGAAATGACCAATAAACCAAAAACGAGCTTAACAATGAAGAAAAGCACGTAAAGCTTCGAACTTTTTGCAAAAAACTGAAACTTTAGCACCAAATAAACCTTAAACCACAAGAATCTTGAATTTTTAAGTGCAAAAATTAAAGTTTTAAGCGTGACAAAAACGTATAACGAGAGCCTTTTACGCGTAACCCTTCAAAACAAACACAAACACTCCTAAACCATTGTTAGGCGATTGATACCAATTGTAGGACCTTATTTTTATCAACCTTATCACTTTACCAAGCAAACCCAACACGTATACAAGTATAACCACGTGAAACAAACACAAACAAAGCTTAGAAATAAGATGAGAAAGATGGTGACTTGATGTAATATTCGTGTATGTGAGAGGATAAGATAAACACAAGATGTTGTATATTCAATAAAGAAAAACACACACACACACACACACTTTCAAGCACACCCCTCAAATGACCATTTGAGGGGTATTTATAGTACAAGCAACTTAAAACCCTAAAGGCTTTAGCTTGGGCTTTCTTTGGGCTTTCGTGGACTTGGATTGGATTACACTTAATAAAAGGCTAGCTTAACATAACTATTAGCCATTTAGCTTAGCCCAATCCACGAGCCCGTTGACTATTCTATCATGATATCTAACACACGATACAAAGTTCCTAATTGTGAATGACCATCACTTTTAATAAAACTATTAAGGCTAACATGTAAATTGTTGCAATTTGGTAATTTTAGCATATTAGAACTTCTGTGACAGTGTGGTGCTTATTTGGTACCATTTGCTTAAAATAAGAGCTTATTCTTAAGCACTTGGCATAGCAGTTTCATTTTCTTGTACACAAGCACCTGTTTTTATATTTTTCTCAGCTTTAGAATATTATTGTAGACTTATCTTGAATTTTTCAGATTTTTCTAGGTCTGTTTGGTATTTTTCTTCATTTTAATTAGTTTTTAAGCATTTTTAATTAGCATTTAATACAAATAATTCAGAAAAGTTTCAAAAAAATAATTTTTCATTTTTCTTAGGTTAAGATAAATATAAAAAGCCAGAAAAATATTTTTCTAGATTTTTCTTAGTTAAATTTGTATTTTTAAGCAATTTAAGTAGATTTAAATAGTTTTTAATTCATAGAAAATAGAAAAATAATCAGAAAAATACAAAAATAGTTTTGAAAATTCTTTTTAGTTATTTTAGATTTTTCCAAGTCAAAATTTTATTTTTCTAGCTTTATTTCATATTTTCTTGTAATTTAGGTTATTATTTAATAAGTAAAAATAGTTTTTAATTAATAATAATTAGATAAATAGTTTTAAAAATAATTTTCTTTTTCTAAAAATTTTATTTTATCATTAGGTTTGTAAAAATATCATTTTCATATTTTTAGGGTTAATATTGATTTAGTTTCACATTTTCATTTGTACGTCGCGTAGTTTTTAATTCAGTTTTATAAAAACATAAAATCAAAAACATCATTTTGCAAATAGTGATAGCGTTTATTTAATATTTTTTATCTTTTTAATTCTCTTTAATTTTCATTTAAGCCCCTGTAATTTATCTCCTTTTTCTGTAGTTATAATAATCACAATTTTTTTTTTCTGTTCAAATCTCTCGATCACTATCCGTTTGGTGATTCATTGCATAGCTCGCTGGGACACGACCCGAGGAAACACTATACTCCCCTGATCTTCATTGCATTGTTTTCTGAACCGTTTTAAGTTTCTTACGGTCGGCCATTCACAAGTGGCCGGCTTGTGTGAGAAAACTTGACGGTTTAGCACGAATCAGTGATATCACCGATGATATGATGTGTGATAACACTTGTGATATCATGTGTGATATCACAGGTGATATCACCGGTGATAGCATGTGTGATATCATAGGTGATATCACCTATGATATCAAATGTGATATCATGTGATATCATGTGTGATATCACATGTATTTGAGCTTCCCCAGTTTGTTTATAAAGATGTGTGCTTTCTTCAACCATAGCTTCTTTAGTTTGCTGATTCAACCATAGATATTTTCAAATCCCGCTATAAAAACTATCGAAATATGCACAATGTATCCATTAAATAGAAAAATCCACCACAAGTCTAACAAAATTATCATAACATCTCTTGTTTTTAGTTGAACAACTTGTCTAATATTTCATAATATCATAAAACACAAAAATCTTCCTAAATATTTTCAAAAACACAAACAAGAAAAACGAACAAATTCATCAGAATCATCACATTCTTAGTTGAGTATCACAACTGATAACACATACATGATGAAGAATGTAATACTCGTCATCTTCCTTACAGTGTTATATCACAAGAGATAAATAAGTGTCACTTACACATATCAAAATTAATTAAAAGGAAGCAAACTATAAAAATAGAAACTTGACATATTCTCAAAATCAAACAAGTGTTGCATTAAATTAGCACTTTTTTTTTATTATTTTTTATTTATTTATTTATTTTTTTATCAAAATAAGAATTCACCTAAAGAGACTTTAACCCTTTTATTTCTACTAATAGTATAATAGCACAAGTGATAGATAACATTGGTTGCATTAAAAAAAATATGCGCTTATCAGTTGCGATGAAAGGCACGAAAACTATCTTGTAAACGAAAATAAAAATATTAGAAAACACATAGCTGATATTATAGAAAAATATATAGAGCAATGAAATATCTCAGGCGATATTAAAGGTTAAAAATATACTTGTTTGTTTATGAAATATTACAAGTGATATTAAACATTAACTATTTTTTATAAAATATCACAATTGATATTAGGCATGTAATATAATAAAGTTTAATAATAAGCATGAAAACGTATTAAAAAACTGCCAAAAACAGACGAAAACGTATGATAACGGACAAAAACGTATAAAAACGAATGAAAAACATATAAAAGCAGAAAAAAGGTTTGAAAATAGACAAAAACGTATAAAAACGGACAAAAACGTATAAAAGCAGAAAAAAAGGTCTGTAAACAGACAAAAACGTATAAAAACGTATGAAAACATCTAAAGATGGACGAAAACGTAAAAAAAACATAAGAAAATACATGAAAACGTAAAATTACAGACAAAAACGTATAAAAACGAACAAAAATACATGAAAACCTAAAAAAACAGACGAAAACGTGTGAAAATGGACGAAAATGTATGAAAGCGGACGAAAACGTAAGAAAACAGACGAAAACATATGAAAACGGACGAAATTGTATATAAACCTATGAAAACGGATGAAAACGTATAAAAACGGACAAAAACGACTGAAAATGGACGAAAACGTATAAAAACGGACGAAAAACATGAAAACGTATGAAAATGGACGAAAACATATGAAAATGGATGAAAATTTATGAAAACGAAGAAAAACGGGCGAAAACGTTGGAAAACAGACAAAACTGATAAAAACGGACGAAAACGTATGAAAATAGACGAAAACGTATAAAAGCGAAGAAAAAAACGCCAATAAAAAAAGTGAATAACGGGAATTTAAAAAAAAAAAAAAAAAAAAAAAAGTGAATTAATAAAAAAGACAAAAAAAAAAGGTGAATAAAAAAAAAGATAAAAAGACAAGAAAAATAACATGGACTTAGGTTTATCTATTAAATCTTAGATTAATTCCCACCATTAGATTAAACTAGATGGATAATAGTAATTTATCCGTTGTTAAGCATCAAAATAAGAGTAAACAAAATAAAATTTCTCTCACTTCTACACACCATTTATTAGGCAATCAATTTCTATCACTTATATACTCCACTTTCCCTTTTTATCTTCTTCCTATCGTAAAGCTTTTCATATCATAAAACACAACTAACATTTTCAAAAATAAAAAGAAAAAAGAAATTAGAAAATAGTTTAGACCTCTCCAAGAATTTAGGGCCCGTTTGGTTTATAGATGGGTTTGGCATTAAAATTTGGATTTAGATTAGGATTTGGATTTAATATAGGTTTTGAATTAAATGAAGAGAGAGAAAATAAATGATTGATAAATTTATTTTATATATTTATTTGAGAAAAAAAATAAAAGTTAAAGAATAAAAATAAATAATATGTGGTTGAGAAAAAAACATTAAATAGAAAAATACATTTTGATTCATAACATTTTAAAAACCCATCAAAGGGGTTCGGAATAGAATTTTGGTGTCACAACCCCTTGTCAGACTAGTGTCAGAGGATTAGTAACAAACCAAACGCATGATTTAAAAAGTCTTTCACTCCAAAGCCACTAAAAACCGGGTACCAAACGGGCTCTTAGACCTTTTCATTCCACCTAAGATTGAAATGGTTTCTCACTGTAGTTCATAAATTTGTAAACCTCTTCAAAATGTTTTAGACATATTTAAAAACCACCCCAGTAGATGCTCTAATACTGCATACAACGAGGTAACTTTTATTCTCTCCATCTGATTTATCCGGATGTTTTCGTTTATATTGTCAAGAAATTGAGAGTAATATTGATCACATTAGTTTACTGATTCTTTCTTATTTTTAGTAAATTTGTTTGCTCAGCTATTTATTAGTCGAATGACAACATTTATGTTAATTGTTGCAGATCTTAAAAAACAGTGACTTCCATTAAAGATATCAATTTAAGGCTAAAATGTATCTATTTTTCTGGATCACTTTGTGTACAATATATATTTACGGTTGCTAGTTTTATGGATTTGTAATTGAGAAGGTGTATAAGATTTCTGAATTCTGATGGTAACCTTTTTTACATTTAAAAAAAAAAGAAAAAAAAAAAAAAAAACTCTTTTACATTTAGACTTGATGTATGTGTATCAAATATTTATTCAACCAAGTGCTATGATTTTTGTATGGAATTGGCGGCAAGATGAAGATAGTAGTTATGATGTTCTTTGGCTCTTCATTGGTGCAAACACCTTTAAAAATTACTGTGTTTTCGAGTCTTGTTTGAAAGTTTTTGAATGTGTTTGATGTATCTAATTTGGTTTCTTTGCTGATAATCTTGTGTAAATGTGACCATCTAGAGAGTGCCAGGGAGGTGCTCACTGAAATGTCTGAGGAAAATGTGCTTAATTATCGGTCGCGAGTCTTTCTCAGGCTTTAAACCCAAGCATTTTAACCCGTAGTTACACTACCGTTTAGTGATTGCTAACTTAAATGCCATAGGATTTTGGTCATGATAAAACGTTTTTCGAATGTAACATTGATCAGATGTAGTATTATATTTATGGGCAAATACGAAGTATTTCACACCTTTTTTTTGTTAAATTGCAGTCATTGGTTATGGATGTAGCAGGGGTGTCAAAAGGATCGGTCCGAACCCGAACCGACCCAAACATGCATTTTAGGGTCGGGTATTAATTAGGTATCGTGATAGGGGCGGAGGGGTGTACATGTTAGTGGGGGGCAGTGTCCTCTACGGTGAGCCCATTAACCTTAGATATTTAGCGTAAATTTATTTTATTATTGTAAATTTATTTTATTATTGGTCCTTTTTAGGGGTGAGCTGAAAAACCGAAAAGACCGAATAAACCGAAAACCAAAACCGAAAATAACCGAACCGAACTAATAACCGAACCGAATTTGCTAAAACCGAACCAAACCGAATTAATAATTCGGTTCTCGGTTTGGGTATGGGTTTGACAGTTTGAACCGAAAACCGAATTCATATAAATATATATATTTTTTATATATCTATATATATATTTATATATTTTTAAGTATATTTATATATAAATAAATACTATTAAAAGGTTATCATAATATAATAAAATACTTTTTATGCTTGAAATATATTTTTTTGCTGAATATCTATCTAATTATTAATTTTTTTTTAAAAAAAATAGTGAAATTCGGGTTATTCGGGTCAACCCGAAAACCGAACCGAATTAGAATTCAACCGAACCGAACCGAAAACCGAATTTGAATTTGGTTTGGTTCGGTTCTTGGATTGACCTAAAAAAATATTTTAACCGAATTAACCGAACTGAACTAACCGAACAACCCGATAACCGAACCGATCAACACCCCTACTCAGTGATGCCCTCATCCCAAAATCCAAATGGCCATCAACCCAATTGAAGCCCAACATAAATGCTTTGTAAAGGCTTTTTAGCTGTAAAAGCTTATATGAGAGTTCTTCATTTCAAAAAATTACAAACTTGAAAAAAATAGATTGATGCTTCTTGTTAGAATGGGCTGCCATGTAATAGTTGATAACACATTATTTAGTATTCATCTCACTCCCAACTATTTTTTTATTTCGGTTTAGATTGGGACCAACGGCAGCCATGGTGGTTCACCAATTTTCACAATATAAATGGGTTGTTGTTTCATGCTGAAGTCCATGTAAGGCATCTTTCAGTTTGATTTTCTATCTACACTTCTTTTAGTCTTTGGTGTAAACTTGATGCTTTTGCTCGACAAGGGAGACATGTGAATGCATTCAGGAATGGGGACCGGGAGTTAAGCTATACGGAGCGGAGTAGATATTTTTTTCATCGCTTTGCTACTTGTTAATATGTCGATTGGTTTGTTGCTTCTAAGTGATTTATGTCCTAAGAATATGAAAAATAGATCAGTTTTGTAAAGATGTTTCGTATATGTATGTACTATGTACATACGTTTTAGTTTTTTCTCTTTGCTAAATACGTCGGTTGCATTATGTATTATTGTCCTTTACATAAATACATTAATCTCATCAGTGATGCTATCAGTTGAGATGAATTACGCTGGTAGCAGTGGTGACCTGGGTCGACCCTGTCACACCAGCTTTCTCTCTCCGACGACCTAGTTGCCACTGTGATGACATAGTTTTTTTTTTTTTTTGTTTAATTCAAACATTTTAAACAACTAATTTAAAATTCATAAAAAATAAAAACATTTCAATACTAAATAAAAACATTAATATATTAAAAATAAAAACGATACGAAATACATAAATCATAAATCTTAATCTTAATGCTTCCCGCATGCAGAATCATACGAAGGAGACCGATAACCGGCAAATTCCTTGATGCGAGCCAAACGTTCCTCGTCTAGCAGACGAACTTGATGCACCTACACCATCGGTTTTGTTCTCCCGATAACTCCAACTGATTTTGGTGCTGATATTGTTATGTATTTGTTGAACACACCCCCACAATATGTCAGCAATGTTGTCATCTTTGCGGGCTTCATCCATCAAAAACTTGTCGATCACAGCCTTTCGTTTATGCGTAATGTCGTTGCAAATCGTGTAGTTTTCTCTCATACGTTGTTTCTCTGCCCTTACCTGATCAAACAGATTGATAACGTCTATAATAGCTTTTTTTGAGCCACATCGCATTGTTTTTTAACGTACATTTGCATATCTTCAACGGAATGGGGGAGACGGCAAGCCATAATAATCTTGTGTTGAGAGTAGTTTGAGGTTGAATTGTGTTTGAAATTGTGTGTTTAGAAGTGTGTTTGAGTTAGTATTTATAGGATGTAAAAGTGGTAAAGTTTTTTTTAAAAAAAAAGGTTTTTTTTTGTTTAAATATGAAACGGTAACAAAAATGGAGGGATGTTTGGATTTTTGTGTGCATAGAATTCGGTCGTATGAACGACCTAGTTTGTCCTATCGCCCAACCGATGCTCACCTTAATGCCATAGTGGGCACAACCGAGTAAAGGGTCGGTCGACCCACCTTGCCCAACCGACCATTGTGGTCAACCTTACAGTAATAAGCTTTTCTATATCGTTAGACTTGTGTTTCCAGTATCTTTATCGATTTGATTCTATCATCAGATCCAAAAGATCTTAAGTTATATACTTATATATGAGTAGTTCATTTTTTAATAAATGATGTTACATGAGTCAAAAAGTACAAGTCAAATAATAGAGGTTGTCAAACACTCAACTATGAAAATAGAAGCCTAGAGTAGGTCGCATGGAAGGGGTATGGTATTGCACAAAATTTGTCTATTGACTGATTTTAATTTCTTGTACTTCTTTTCTATAGTCACTAGGTAAAAAGAATCTCACTTAAACAACCTGAATCATTTTCTTCAAACCGACATACATTCACCAAATCTTATGGTGTTACTCACTTTGTCGCATGTCTCCAAATTTGTACCAAGGATATCTTCACCTTGTGAGGGGTATATGCAACTTCCCCTTATTAAATAGTAGTTAAAGGTATACCATGTTACTCATCTACAATGAATAAGTTTGAACATTTTAACGTATTTAAAGGTAAAACATTTTACTAGCCAATTCAAATGATACAGAAGATGAAATATTAACTCCTCTTGAGCCGTGTATAGCACTGCCTAAACGTCTACCTAGTCTACTTATTATATAAATAGAAGAGCATGCATTCTCATTATAACACGTAAGCATCTAAAAAGACGACAACTCAGCATACTTTGTAAAAAAATTGGCAAAAAAGAAAAACCCGAAAAAATCAACATGTAACCACTTATTCAACATCCATCAATATTCAAAGACCGATTTGGAGCACCATACCGCAAGTACTACCAACTTCCAAAATTTCAAGCCCCCTCACCATCTTAGAGCATCTACAATGGGAAAACCAAATAAAGACTTTTTACTATTACAAAAAGCTTTTTGATATAGTTTTTTGCATTGCATGACTAGGTTTTTGAAAAGTTTTTTAAAAAAGCTTGATAAACACCAAGTCTTTGATACAAGTCTTGGTCATTAAATTAGATTTGCATTAAATGCATCAAGTCTTTAAGACTTGATGCATTGTAGATGCTCTTAGGTAGCTCTATACTCTACCATTCTATCAACCGCTCAAATACTCCATTTCTCTATAAAACAAAGCAATTATCTTCTTTCCTTCTCTGCCTTTCTATTCATTATCACTATTTTTATTATTATTATTATTTTTTGGCTTGTTGATTTGTTCTTTTGCAGGTTCATGATCGGTGATTCCTGATCTCTTGTAGGATCTTTTTTGTTTGGATAAGGCCACCATGTTATTCTTCTTATGCTTTTATAGGCATGGCTTTAAAACGTGCATGGGGGGGGGGGGGGGGGGGGGGGGTATGAGCTTTTGACTATGATCGTATCTCTTTTCTTCTATATCTATTTTTTTCATGGCGATTCTAATTTTCTTGAAATGATTTTAGAGTACTCCTTTCTTTTTGTTTATGTTTTTTTTTTACAGCTTGATCATGTTATTCATGGCCAAAAGGTTGACGAAGGGCTGGATACATGTTGCTTTACTACTATGGTCTACGGAGGAGCTTGATCTAGCAATCTTATAAATAGATAGGAAGGTGGTGGAGATAGCCTGGTATATAAATAACATAAAAATAGTTTTGCCTTAAATTTGTAGGTTGAGCTTGTAATCACTAATTTAGGGGGAATTGCATATATATATCTCTCCAAAAGTGAATAATTCTATATATATCTTTCTTATAAGTTTTTGATGTACATAGTACAATGATTTTTATGCATGTAAAGAATATATATGCAATTTTGTATTTTTGGAGGGATATATATGCAAATGACCCAATTATTTATGTTATCATCTTCTTTAAATATTAAAGGGAATTGATACTTACACCACATTTTTTGATACATTCATCATCATTTATGCATTACATTATTGTACAATACACTACTGTAATACATAAATAATGGTGAATGCATCAAAAAATGTGGCGTGAGTATCACCTCTCAATATAAAAACAGACAAAAAAAAAGGGAAAATGGCACGAAAAGTCATCAAACTTGACACTTAGTGTCATTGTGTGTAGCGACCTATTTTTTTTGTCATTGTGACACAAACCTTTTGGGATCGTGCTATTGTGTGTATCGGTGACTTGTTTAACTTGTTGTAGCAGGTCATGTTAACGACCGTTAACTTTTTTGTTGCACCGTTAGTCCTTTTCGTCTGTTTTTAACGACCGTTATTATATTATTGCACCGTTAGTCATTTTCGCCCGTTTTTTACATGTTTTCGTCCGTTTTTGAACTTTTCCGTCCGTTTTTGCACGGTTTCGTCCGTTTTTACACGTTTTCGTCCGTTTTCGCACGTTTTCGTTCGTTTTTACATGTTTTTACACGTTTTCGTCCGTTTTTACACGTGTTCATCCGTTTTTACACGTTTTCGTCCGTTTTTACACGTTTTCGTCCGTTTTTGCACGTTTTCGTCCGCTTTTACACGTGTTCTTTCGTTTATACACGTTTTCGTCCGTTTTTACACGTGTTCATCCGTTTTTACACGTTTTCGTCCGTTTTTACACGTTTTCGTCCGCTTTTACACGTGTTCTTCCGTTTTTACACGTTTTCGTCCGCTTTTACACGTGTTCATCCGTTTTTACACGTTTTCGTCCGTTTTTACACGTTTTCGTCCGTTTTTACACGTTTTCGTCCGCTTTTACACGTGTTCTTTCGTTTATACACGTTTTCGTCCGTTTTTACACGTGTTCATCCGTTTTTACACGTTTTCGTCCGTTTTTACACGTTTTCGTCCGCTTTTACACATTTTCGTCCGTTTTTACACGTTTTCGTCCGTTTTTACACGTTTTCGTCCGTTTTTACACGTTTTCTTTCGTTTTCGTCCGTTTTTACACGCTTTTACACGTGTTCTTCCGTTTTTACACGTTTTCGTCCGTTTTTACACGTTTTCGTCCGTTTTACACAATTTCGTCCGTTTTTACACGTTTTCGTCCGTTTTTTTACACGTTTTAGTCCGTTTTACACGTTTTTTTTTCGTTTTACACGTGTGAAAACGGACGAAAATGTGTGAAAACGGACGAAAACGTGTAAAAACGGACGAAATCGTGTAAAAACGTAATTACACGTGTAAAAGCGTGTAAAAACTGACGAAAGCGAAAGAAAACGTGTAAAAACGGACGAAAACGTGTGAAAACGAACGAAAACGTGTAAAAAGGACGAAATCGTTTAAAAACGGACGAAAACGTGTAAAAACGGACGAAAACATGTAAAAACGGAAGAACACGTGTAAAAGCGTGTAAAAAAGCGTAAAAACGGACGAAAACGAAAGAAAACGTGTAAAAACGTGTAAAAACAGACGAAAACGTGTAAAAACTGACGAAAACGTGTAAAAACGGACAAAATCGTTTAAAAACGAACGAAAACGTGTAAAAACGGACGAAAACGTGTAAAAACGGAAGAAGACGTGTAAAAGCGTGTAAAAACGGACGAAAACGAAAGAAAACGAAAGAAAACGTGTAAAAACGGATGAAAACGTGTAAAAATGGACGAAATCGTGTAAAAACGCACGAAAACGTGTAAAAAGGGACGAAAACGTGTAAAAACGGAAGAACACGTGTAAAAGTGTGTAAAAACGGACGAAAACGAAAGAAAACGTGTAAAAACGGAAGAACACGTGTAAAAACGTGTAAAAACGGACGAAAACGTGTAAAAACGGACGAAAACGTGTAAAAACGGATGAACACGTGTAAAAGCGGACGAAAACGTGTAAAAACGGAAGAACACGTGTAAAAGCGGACGAAAACGTGTAAAAACGGACGAAAACGTGTAAAAACGGATGAACACGTGTAAAAACGGACGAAAACGTGTATAAACGAAAGAACACGTGTAAAAGCGGACGAAAACGTGTAAAAACGTGTAAAAACGGACGAAAACGTGTAAAAACGGACGAAAACATGTAAAAACGGATGAACACGTGTAAAAACGGACGAAAACGTGTAAAAACGGACGAAAACGTGTAAAAACGGATGAACACGTGTAAAAACGGACGAAAACGTGTAAAAACGGACGAAAACGTGTAAAAACATGTAAAAACGAACGAAAACGTGTGAAAACGGACGAAAACGTGTAAAAACGGACGAAACCGTACAAAAACGGACGGAAAAGTGCAAAAACGGACGAAAACATGTAAAAAACGGGCGAAAATGACTAACGGTGCAATAATATAATAACGGTCGTTAAAAACAGACGAAAAGGACTAACGGTGCAATAAAAAAGTTAACGGTCGTTAACATGACCTGCTACAACAAGTTAAACAAGTCACCGATACACACAATAGCACGATCCCAAAAGGTTTGTGTCACAATGACAAAAAAAATAGGTCGCTACACACAATGACACTAAGTGTCAAGTTTGATGACTTTTCGTGCCATTTTCCCAAAAAAAAACTTTATTCGCCCATTCATACGATGACATGTAAGCACTTCAGCTAACACCACGTGAACTCAAACAAAAAATTTGGACACACCAAATTTTGGTCAAATTTTTGGGAAGGAAATTAAAAGTATTGAATTAAACCAAAAGTCTTGACCCAACTGTTTAAGTAAATCAAGAAAAGAAGTACTCAAAACTCCATAAGTCTTTCTAAATATGCACGACCAATGCCTAGCTTGCCCATTCATTCTCAGTGTACGATATCGAGACTCGGGAAGAAGCATGAGCTATATAAAAATATTCAACCTTTTAGTTGTAAATTTCAGCATGAGCTATAAAGAAATTTTGACTTTTTAATTGTAAATTTGGAAACAGTATAAGATAAAATCGTCAAACTCACATCTATGTGTCCATGTCTCTTGTTGCATGCGCATGTAGGGATGTTATTCGGGTTGACCCGGTCGGGTTCAGGTCAATTTGCGTCGGGTCAAAGCTTAAAAAAATATATCCAAACCCGACTTTATTTAGAACTCGGATTAGTCGGGTTCGGGTCAACCCGAGTATATAAAAAATGATTAAAACAATGTCTTACTTTAATATTTCTACATTGTAAAAGCGTTAGTCACAGTCGGGTTGGTCGGTTTCGGGTCAATTCGGGTTGAGGCTAATAAAAACATACCCCGAACCCAACTCTATTTAGAACTCGGATCATTTGGGTTGACCCAAATATTATTTTAAACCCGATTAACCCGACCCGAATAGTCTTATTCGAGCCGGATCAGATCAGGTCTTATGACACCTCTATGTGCATGTGAAAAAAGTTTTTCCTTATCTTTTGCATCAAATATTTGTAATGCTAAATTTTAACGTAAGGACGGTCAAAAAGTCTTCACTAGTATAGTTTGGATAAAAGCTATACCTCTTTTGATTCATTTTATCTTCTAATTTCTAATAATTAATTCCCCATGGTGGTTCTCAAATATTTTTTGTTAGAGAATGAATTTAACAAAAACTTGAATGTACTAAATAGTATATGGTTTCGTGATGGAGTTTCTGTGAGGATTTTCTTTGTGTTCTTCAGAAGAGACCAAATCATTTTTTATATACTTATGATAGGTCACCAACAAACGATTACAAGTTTTCACTTACCATGTTATGCCTATCAAAATTGAATGTTGCATTTAGAGGAGGAGTCAGAAATTAAAGTTAAAGGGGGCTTAACTTTGTTTTCAAATAGTAACAACGCATATCTTATTTCAACAAAATATCAAAGTTTCATACTTTGCAGCGTTTATTGACAAATTTTAATAGTAACAATATACAACATGAAATTCTGCCAAATTTAATCTTGAAAATGATTCTAAAAATGTATACAAAAAAAAAGTATTTTTGTACTATGATTGATCACAACAGAAATTCTGGTGGTTTTTAAAACAAGGGTTAATTGTTTAAAATTTTATATTTGCTACCCTTTTTTGTAATTGTGTGCACGATTGTTTGAATCTGATTATTTCATGCACATCTTTTCAAATTTTGATTATTCTGCGTATTGCTTGACGTATTTTTTGGTATAGAATCACATTTTTTGGGTAATCGAATCAAGTATTTTAGGAATCGATACACAAAATAATCAAAATTTGAAAAAATGTGTGCGAAATAATTAGATTTGAACAATAATACACACAACTACAAACGGTGACAAATACGATACATTTTTAAACTAGCCTTTAAAACAAAAAGTTTCATCTAGAGTCGAACTGCGGAGTGTTTAAAACTATAAAGAAATATTCTTGAATTCTAATAATAATCATCTTTTAACAAAGAATAAGAAAAGTCAAAACAAAATCATAAATACAATTAATTTCATATACCACCCTACTTTCATGATTAATTTCATATAATACCCAAAATGCAAGTATTAAATGCATAATGTACAATATTTTTAATGTATGTTTGGGTATATATGAAATTTCTAACTAAAATGAGAGGAAATATGAAATTGCCCCTTTTAATTAAACCTCAAATACAACATTTCCTGCATCAAACACTGAAAGAAATAAAGAAGAAGGCCTCAACTGGGATCATGTTTACAGGGTCCAGTCCCACGGGCCTTTAATGGTTCATTTATCCCTCAAAACGAGACAACTCTGGCCTTATTCACCAAAATATCTAATCTACGGCGACCCCTTGCAAACAAAAAATCCTTTTTGAAACTAGTTTAACATTTCCTTTGAACAAGAAACTAGTTTAACTTAAGTAGTACGTTTGTCATAACTTTACTATATCTAATCCAATAACTTACAGATTCGTGATAAAATATATCAATACTACATTATTAAGAGCTTGTGATGCATAATTTTGTTCAAGAGTTTGATATGTGTTCATTGTAAAACATGAATCATGTCACTATGTCAGAAGCGAAAAGCCTCGAAATGTAACGTAATCATGTAACTGCGAAACTTCTATAACAAAAAACTAACCAAACAGTTGATACTAGCCCCGAAAAAAATTACACCAACTCTCCCTTTTCGATGTTGAACCTTCATACTTATTGTTGATAAAGTAATGTTCAATCCTTCCAAACTTTTTCTTACATATCAATCTAATGGAAACTTTACAACAAAAACCGCTACACGTACAAAAGTAAACATCACGTACGAAGTTGTTGTCAAGTGTCAATTACAGAATTTGTAGGAATAAGTTTAGAAGAAGATATCGTTACTCTCGTCGTTCTCATGTATATTTAATTGATCTTTGCTTCCACATCCTTTCTTGAACGACCACGATGCAAATGCCTTTCACAATACTTATGACCCGAGACAACTTCTTTGCTACACCTCCATTTCTTCCCATCGGTTCTCTTACACCTTCCTGGTTCAGCTTCCATTGTGTTTTTATAGTTGTCATACAAACTATGGTCACATCCAGAACCTATAACGGTGTCATGATTAATTATTTAACTTTCATAGTTGATAATGCTATACATTCACGTTTGAACGATTAACTTTATACTGAATAGTTACCTGTGAAGGAAGCTAGGACAGAATTCCATATTGGGAGGATAAGATGAGAAGGAACAGGTAATCCAGCTTCAATGTAGTTGTAGATTAAAGCTTGTAATTTAAGCTCTTCCAGCTGCATAAATGTGAATCCTGTCCCTCCATTCATGCTCATAATATTCATATAATTTGCGTTTTGGTCGAATATGGATGATGAATCTGCTAAAGAAAATGAACCTTCAACACCATTCATTGTTAAAGCCGCAACTAACTTCATTCATATCGGAGTATATGAGATATATATATATATATAGAGGAGTAAATATATCTATCTTTTGCCAATCAAAAAAAAAAATACTTATTAGACAAATAAATTGTTGTATTTTTTATTTATACTACTAAGTTCTATTTTAAAAGGTGAATCTTCATGCCGTTTTTATAAATAAATAAAATTGGACAAGTTCTAAAGAATCTTTACTATTTATAATGCATGTATAATGCATCCTTAAACTTCAAATTTTTTAATACTTAATATGTCGCTTGCAACACAAATTTAAAAAACATTAGACGAGTACCCATGCATAACAATAAAATTTTATAGTGTCAGATGGTTATAACGTTATTTTAGTTACACAAAACCTTACATAATACATTTAACAAATATAATTGAAATTATATGCCGCTTTAAAATTCCGTTGCTATGCACATGTACTCGTCTAGTATTAATCAACCGTGTTTCAGTTTTATTTACTCTCAAGTCAACTTTTACATTAACGTATGCTTAAATCAAATTTTATATTTTTGTGTGTTTCCTTAAATCGTGTGTTTCCTTAAATAAATTTTAAGTTTTTAAAATTTTTAAAATTTTCAAAAAATGGAAACACTATCATATGTAGTATAAATATAGATATAGATAACAAAAGAGTGTCTTTATATACATGACAACCAATCACATCACACGGTTGTTTATGAATTACACATGGTGAAGACTTTTTAAATTTGTGCACTCCCCATTACACTTCTTATGTATCGGCGCCCTCACAATGGATTCAACATTTTATAAAGTTTGATAGATGGAATGTAACTTATATTTTATTAACTTATAAGTAATTTATTATAATAATTAAATAAAGGCACATGTATTATGACTACAAGAATACAAAGATTGTGGGCTCCTTACATTAAACAAATATTATTTATGGGAGGTGATACTTACATCACATTTTTTTATGCATGCACTACAATTTGTGCATTACATTATTATATTGTACAAACTGTAATGCATAAATAGTTAGTTGTGCATGTATAAAAAAGTATGATGTGAGTATCAATTCCCATTATTTATCTCCTTGTCGGTGTATATTACTCATGTTTTCATAAAGGAACTTGAATTCAACCTACGCATGACATAGCAACTTTGCAATGGATTGAACGTTTCAAAGACTCTATTATACGTATGTCACCTGGCCCATTGTGGATGCCCTTATAATGCATGCTTATATATTTTTTAAGCTTAAAATGCTTAAAATTTGAATAATACCCTTGATTAAAAATACTAGCATCATTTACAACTAAATTAATATTTTAAAAGTTTAATCCTTAAACTTTTATCATTTATTTTCTATCTCATTAACTTTTTTCTTTCAATAACTCCAAATTAAAACCGTAAGTTTTGTATCAAGGGTCAAATCAAAATCACGATTTTACAAGTATAATTATTTGCCGTAATACACCGTCGTTTTGCGCGAATATTCTTCTGATTCATTTGAATATATCTACGTTAACTAATGTTGTAGATTGTTGATTATTGATCTAAACTTGAAAATTCAACTAAAGAGAAACTAGCTAAATAAGTAAAAATATGTTCAAACTCTTGTAACCGTCTAATTACTTGTTTTGAATTAGTGGTCACTTCTCGACTTAATTATCTAGATGGGTGGAATTTAATAACAATAACTCAAAATATCAGAATGTATATAATTTGTGTAAAGATATGATATCAAAGAGACGATACAAGCTAGGTTGGTGTTTGGTTGTCCAGTGTCCACGCCAATACCACATTGTATGATGGTTAAGACAAAATAATTGGCACATACGGCTAGTGGTGCTAATTGCTAAATGGTTTAATGTTAGCTTAGCTGGGTCTGTCACTACCCGTGAACTCTCTGGCTTCAGTGGTGCATAAGTGCATCAGTCTCTCTCTCTCTTTGACCATGGCCACTCTCCTTATTGATGTCATGTTTCAAATGTGAGCTTCATTATATATGTGTTTAATGTGCAATTATGTGTTACAGTAAATATGTGTGGTGCACTTATGTTACATTAGCCATCTCACATGTTTAGAAACGAGCATTGAATGCACGGTTAATATTGGATCCAAAGATGTCATGTTATTGCGCGCCTATACTTATACTATACGGTGTCTTCTTTCTGCAACATTTGAAAATGTTATGTAAAATATACATCCTCTAAAGATTACATGCGGGCTAAATGTACACTAATGTTATTACAAAACTCATAAAGATTTAAACCATGAATACTAATATTTATGTCATGAAATTCAACTTTTAATTATAATAAAATGAAGCTATTTATGAAAGAGGGTTAATAGATTGGTCCAAAGAATTTTGCCACCGTTTGGATTTTAACATAAATTTCTATAGTTATAATACTCGTGCACGCACGGGGTTTTAACATAAAATTTTAGTTATTTGGGGAGTAATATACTTTATTGCGAGTTTGAATTAAATTTCATATTAGTATGTCAAGATTATTTTTTTAATGCATATTAACTTTATTAAACATATTTTAAAACAATGCCAAACTAAACAATTTCAGTATCAAATTTACATGCGAATAACAAATGCATGTCTACAAATGTAGTGAGACCATCTAAAATTGGAGCATTTAAATACTTGAAACTTTGAAAGGTCTTTTACATAAGTGACACCACTTGAATACAATAAATCCATATAATATTCTATGCAATTGGCTACTTTTAGTTGCACACAATATCTCTCATTTTAAGATAGCCTCATAGATTTTTGTTGCACAACTAAAGTCATGCAACACGACAATTTCCTAACTTTAAAAGATCAAGACACTTCGGCATATATACTTGTGTTGAATGCTTGCTCCTCGCTGAGTCTTTGTTGTGGTTTGCCAAGATGAACACAAAAGGTAGTTTTTTCTGTTAACTTTGTGAAACTGGTTGCCAACCACTTTCAGGTCCATAAATCTGCAAGGTTAATAATTTAGTTAGAAATTGGTAGAATCTATATGACAAATTGGGTTGTAAGGAATATTGTTTGGACGTACGCTACTGTTTTTTAATTGTGATAATCAGATAATCACAACCGGTCTAACCAACATAAAGATACAACTTACTTTTTTGCACATTATTGTCAAAAACACATTTAAGCTTAAGATGGTTTTTTGACATATATTAGGTTTAAGGAGATACAATATAACTAATATGTTTAAACCAAAACCCAAAGTGGGCTCCCGGCAGGATTTATCAACCACCAATGTCTCTCAGCTTCTAGAAAAAGTTTTTCAATCTCATCATACAACGAAAATAATATAAGTTGGAATGATAACCCCTAGTCGAGTCGGAGTTCCTTTAGGTGGGACCGCATTCATCTTTCTTATAATCTTACGGTTATAAACAGCTTCGTTTTCTCTATTTATAGCATGTTAGGTCAGGTCACCATATGTAGCCAACCCGTTTCTGAAATAGCAATCTTGACATCGGGGTATCCATATTTAGCCATATCAAAAAACACCGAGTCAAGCATCTGGTCCAGTAAATGCATGTAGGTTAACCTAGTACCAGGATCCGTATATGTTGGACCTTCTTCAAGCAGAGCATAATCAAGGTTTATGCTTAATGGGTTTTTGTCCCATGAAAAATATGGGTAAACGTCGATGAAAAAGCGAACTTGTCCCCGTTATGAAGTCCAATAATGTTACAATACGTGTCTTATTATATAAAAGGTCAAACCAATAGCCCATCTATAAGAATAACTATCTAGTCAAACTAAAACAAAAGGAAGAAAAGATCACCAAATAAACACATATGAGACTTACACATGTATACCAAGAGTCGCAAGGGTTCAATAAGCACTATTATGCATCACTACATAATTTCTAAGCTTTTTTAATCACCTATAATAATACTAATCAAAGTAACATATGATAAGGCAATTATATGAAGTGACATCTAAATAAATTGCAAGATATTATAAGTTAAATAAAGAATCAAATCAAGAATTTAGCTAATAGAAACTTCAACATAGAGCAATCCTTTATGACTAACCTTTTTTTTTCCACTACACAATCTGATGCTTGGGCAACAATGCAAAAAGAAGATAGTACATGAGTGATCGGACCAAGGGTCGTTGCTCCTTTAGCTATTTTTTGTTAGCACTACGTTAAAGAAACTGAAATATCTATAATACTATATCCTGAAAGCAACCTACAATTTTACTTTATGCAATGGATTGACATAAGCATAATGTAACTAAGATGTTTTTTCTAGTTACACATTCAAAGATAAACTGATATACTTATTAACACATTCACGAAAGCAAATACAAAATCCAGACTGCTATATATAGTTCTACTTTCACATAATACCCGAATAGTACATGACTAAAGCAACCTTATTTAGATTGAGCAGGTAAGATATTCATTCTAGAAACACGTTTAAAGATAAAATGATATAATTATGAACACTTTCGCGGAAGCAAAGAGAAAAAAGGTATATATCAATCCAAACTCCTATATAACTCTACTTTCACATAATACCTGAATCAAACCCGAGTAAAGCAACCTTATTTGGATTGATCTGGTTAATGGTTTCGCCTAAATACTCTCTCTATACGTGTTACAGAGTAGTTAAGTAGCATACGTATTTGGAATTAAAGTTCAGCCATTCTATAAATTTTATCACTTAAAGTAGAATTGCATTATAAAACTTACTAACTGTGTGGAGATTTGGTAATTAAAGACATTCTTGCATTTTCTTAGTGTAGCTCTAGCAGAACTTCTAGATTTCCGCCATGTGATCTATATGGTCCAACTTCATGGGTAAAAATCAATTAATCATATATCAATAAAATGATTTGAAACATTTACCTAAGATATTTCTAGTCCTCTATTCACCGCCTCTCAGGTTTGTAGTGTCTTCTTGTACTTGTGATTTGGAAAACTTAGTTACTTGAGGTAGGGAGAGAACAATGAACATGAATGGTGTTGATATTGATTTCTGAAGTATAGCGTATGGATATACTTTAAAATATGGGGAACTTCAAATTCACCATATTTTCGATCAAAGCGTTTGAGGAATAGTAACACATCTTGATTATAAAAATATATCCAGTTTTGACCAGTAACATGACACACATTGACACATAAATAGTTTGCTTCCTTGACCCCTTTTTCCCTTTCCTGCTACTTCTACGCTACTTCTGATATCCAAGCAGATAGTGTTAATCGCTTTCGAGACCGAGCCACAACCATAACTTCATTTTGTTGGTTAGCTGCAGAATCCTTAATATTACAGACACGAGAGCTCATACACTTTCTGGAGTATCGATGTCCATGGAGATGTGACCAAATTCATGGGACCTCTCTTTAACCCTTGAATTAAAAATTAGTATAAATACCAATAACTTGTGAACCATGAACGTATGCCCATCTATAAGATCTATATATTATTGTATGATTAACAAAAAGCATGTATATACCTTGAGACGAAGATCGAGGCTTGAAAAGTTCAAACTATCCGATCAAAACCTTAGGTGCTCGATAACAATCTGCAAACAAAAAGCATATAGTCATAATTAAGTTTAATAACCTCATAATCAATCAACATAACTAAACAAGAAAATAAATAAATAAATAAAAACAAATTAAATAGCCTCATGAGTAGTATCACACTTAAGCGAATACTATTCAAATCCCTTTTCAAGATCTTCAGATAAGTGAATCTATTTAGGGATTTTTTTAAATAAAAATTGATAAAACATAATCAGATTCAATCGATTATATGGCAAAACACCTGTTTTGAGTTCGAGAGTACATAAAAACGGAAACAATGATCTGGTTATAAATCAATGATATATAAAACGATTTGAACTTTTTTTACATGTTTTAGATTGAGAAGACAAGGGAGAACTGGAATCGGTGTGTTACTTGGTAGGGTTTTATTTATGTTTGTCTGGAGTGGAATTGTTTGTGATGAATGAAATCAGAGATTATGAGAATGAATTTGTTACTCCGCTACTTCTTTTTAGTTTTTACTATTTTGATCCAAAAGTATTTAAATTAACATATTAAGTACATGTGTATGTTCAAGTTTTTTTCCGACTTTCAATTGCATAACGAAATTTGTTGGATTTTGACTAAATAAAAAAATATTTAGGGTTTTTTATATTTTTTTTTAATAAAAATCTAATTAAATAAATTATTACTCAATAAGGAATGAATTGATTTTTTTGAAATGAAAAATTCCCGCTAGGGGTTTTGTTTTATTATATAAAAGATTACATATAAAGCAAATTTAAACTTAAAAATCTTAAAATTAAGTAATGGTTAATGATTCGTGCTAAACCGTCAAGTTATCTCACACAAGCTAGCCACTTGTGAATGGCTAACCGTAAGAAACTTAAAACAGCTCAGACACCAATGCAATGAAGATCAGGAGAGTATAGGGTTTCCCCAGGTCGTTATGTCCCAGCGAGCTATGCGATGAATCACCAAACGAATAGTGATCGAGAAGATTTGAACGGAAAAGAGTTTTGAATTATTATAACTACAGAAAAAGTATATAAACTACAGGGGCTTAAATGCAAATTAAAGAAAATTAAAAAGATAAAATATATTAAATAAATGCTATCACTATTTGCAAAATGATGTTTTTGATTTTTTCTTTTATAAAATTTAAATTAAAAACTACGTGACGTACAAAAGAAAATGTAAAATTTAAACAATATTAACCCTAAAAATATGAAAATGATATTTTTACAAACCTAATGATAAAAGAAAGTTTTTAGAAAAAGAAAATTATTTTTATAAACTATTTATCTAATTATTATTAATTAAAAACTATTTTTAACTATTTAATAATACCCTAAAATACAAGAAAATATGAAATAAAGCTAGAAAAATGAAATTATGACTTGGAAAAATCTAAAATGACTAAAGAGAATTTTCAAAACTATTTTTATATTTTTCTGATTATTTTTCTATTTTCTATGAATTAAAAACTATTTAAAACTAATTAAATTGCTAAAAATTACAAATTAAACTATGAAAAATCTGAAAAAGTATTTTTTTGACTTTTTATATTTATCTTAACCTAGGAAAAATGAAAACTTATTTTTTTGAAGTTTTTCTGATTTAATTGTATTAAATGCTAATTAAAAAGACTTAAAAACTGATTTAAATAAAGAAAAATAGCAAACTGATCTAGAAAAATATGAAAAATTCAAGATAAGTCTGAAATAATATTATGAATCTATGAAAAATATAAAAACAGGGGCTTGTGTGCAAGAAAATGAAACTGCAATGCAAAGTGCTTATGAATAAGCACTTTGAATAAGCAAATGAACACAATAAGCTACCCAACTGAAACAGAAGCTATAATATGCTAAAAGTACCCAAATGCAACAAGTATCAACTAGCTTTAACCTCTGAATTGCAATTTACACAGATTTGGCTGATTTGAGTTTAGTGCTAAAAACAGGTTTTACCCTCTACTTTTGGGCCCAAGAATAAGCTAATCAATAAGCTGAAACTTAAAAACAGATGCTGGATCCTAAACTAGACCTAGCCAAGAACTTGTAAACCAAAGAACAGACCAAGAGAAGCTCTGATGAGCTTTTTACAGGCCCTGCACAAAACCTGTGCACACTCAGTTAATACTGAGTTTGTGCACAGGGGAAGTAAGACCCAATTGACAAGCTCATTTGGAGCTTTTAAAAAATTTGCAAAAATCTACAAAAATGGTAATAAGAAAATAGACCAACTGAACTTTAAAAACCCATAATTTCACTTAGTTTGGCCCAAAGATGAATCAATGAAAAATCATCCTAGGTGGGTACAAACTGACTTTTTCACTCTTGACTTTTTAAAGCAGTTTTGATTATTTGACTTTGGTGAACTTTGAAACCAATTTATCCACTGAATGTGATGTTAAATGATGAAATGAAGCTACTGCAAGCTATCTCTATGATATCTAAGCACAAAACAAATTTTTGTTTTTCCAAAATCCCAACAGTCAAGCAATTAAGACAGATCTATTGTGATTTTGACTTTTAAGGTTCTAAGGCACAAATAACTGACTCATATGAGTCAAATTACTTATTTTAAGACAGATAATGCAATTGTCAAGTACAAACAAAGACTCACTCTCAGATTAACACACTGATCCAAACACACCTTAATATGACTGATTTGCAATTTAACTAAGCAAACTACTGCACTAGCTTGTAATATTGATCAAACTGAGTTAAATTACTCTAAATACAACTAATTAAACAAGTAAAAAACAATCTAAACCACAAGTACAGTTTATGCAATAATTCTTTGAAATAACTCACAATTGGTCCTAGCCACAATGGCTTAAAATGGGTCAACCAAAGTACCTCTATCCTATATATATCAACCCATTAACTCTGAATCAACCCAAATCCAGCACTGCATCACCCATATCCATTTCCATTTCAAATTGAGCTCAGTTTGACTTTCTTTGACCAAAATCCAAAATTGCTTGAAATTGATATATAAGATTACAAAAAGCTATAGGAAGCTTATATAAGCTTGTTTGAGCTTAAAAATAAGCTACTAAGAGCTTGTACATAAGAGTTGGAAACTGAAATTTGCAACAGTGAGCTTGAAACTTGAAACTTATATAAAAACTTGGAATTACTATTTAAAAACTCATTACAATGATAATATTACTTGAATTTGGTACAATGAAGCAAAAGATTACAGTTTCTACACTTAACTAAAATTTTTATACTAAAACGACATATGTGAAATTTAAAAACTAAAAACTACTCTCCCTCTTGCTTCTTCTTCCTCTCTTTATATGTGAAATGTCTCCCACTTGACTTCTGAGCTTTTCCCACTTCCTTTTACATCCATTGGATCACTTGGGTGATTATTGGCCGTTTGATTGAATTTTGGCGCCAAAATGGTTTATAACAGTGGGGGTTGAGATGGTGGTGGATGGGAAGCATTAAATGCTTTTTGTTGTTTGGTGGAGGTGGGGGGAACATGGAGAGGTGATAGTGAGCTGGTAGGTTGGAATGGTTGGGATGGTTTGCAGACAGGGGGGAGGGAAAGGAGGGAAAGGGTGGTTTGGTGTTTGATTGGTTTGACCATAGTTTGACCAGGGGTTAATATTAAAAGGAAGGGGTCAAATTGAGGGGGGTCAAAAGGCTTATGGCAGGGGGTCACAAGGGTTTGACAAGGTCCAAAGGTTTAAAGGTTTAATAATCAAGGATCTTTTGTATAAATTTTGAAAAACAAGGGACCAAGGCTGCCATTTTATCAAAGTTGTTCCAAAGGACCAAAAGTGACAAGTTTCAATAGTGCAAGGACCAAAATGGACATTTTCAAATTTCCAAGGACTATTTTTGACAATTTTGAAACTTGGAGGACCAAACTTGTAATTTCTCAAAACTTTTGATATTTTTCACCAAAGGACTAATTTTGACAACTTATGATTTTAAAAGGACCTTTGGTGATTTTTCTTTTGAAATTAAGTGCTCAGGGACTATTTCTGACAATTTTTTTGAAACTTGGGGGACTGAAACTGCCAATTATGCAAACTTAGCTCATTTTTCATCTGATTTTAAACATTTTGCATCTGAAACATATAAAATGCAATTTTGGAATATTTTCAGTATTTTGATGCATTTCTGAGCATTTTTAAACGTTTTGCAGTTCAGATTTGACCAAAAATGATGAGTATTCACACACTCATCAATCCCCCACACTAAACTATTGCTAGTCCCTAGCAATCTTTTGAGAAAAACTTAATGGATTTGAATCTCTTTACCAAAAGCCATTACTTCTAGAGTAGCCAAATGTTTCAGTTCAAGTAAGAATTATGGTACACCGATAACCATGGAAGGGATTCCGCTCGAGATGCCTCTTGTCTACTTTTATGGACATAACACTCCAACGTAACAATATTCTTACTCATTCTTTTTTGTCGTTGATACATCTATATTTATTTTCTTAAGGTGATTTTTGGTTTAAGGGTGGGTTTGATAGTATTTGCACATGTTTGTTTTAAGGGTATGTGGTTGTAACCCATAATTTTTGGGAATAGTTCAGACTCACCTACTGGGTTAAATATTCTATACATGCTCATTTCCACTCTATCATATCAGTAAAATACAAGCTCATAGTGGTTCCTGAAAAATCAAACACTGCCTGATTTTGTTGGTTTCTTTCGTGCTGTCCATCTAAACTTTTATTTCAGCAACCTATACCTTTTGTATTTGTAATGTCAATGCAGATCTTTATAGGGTGCTTGTAAAGGAGCTTGCGCAGGTCCTCAAAAGGCAGTTTGCTGGGAATGCTGAATCAAGAGCAGTAGGCATGGTCATCAACACCATAGGATTCATTGAGGGCCTTGGTTATGATGTATGAACTTTGTAGGTCCTCTTTTTTGTATGATTTAATTATTTAACTAGCTTATGCTGAATAATACGGTGTCTCTCATTGCAGCTTCTTTTACATGCAATTGATACATTTCAAGCCATTGTTGTTCTTGTCTTGGGTCAGGTGAAAGCTTTAACCACATGGTTTAATTATCTAACTAGCTTCGTTTCCATCTTGCTCCGAGTCCTTTCAAAGGCAAAACATAGAAACCACATGGTGACCTGGTTTTGCCATCGATTAACTACTTCATGTCATTTAAAATTTGCAAAGTTTCTTTCTGGGACAGAAGCTTTTTGTGTGTACCTTCGCATTTTAGGAGCAAATATCGGTCGTCATTGCTCTATTAGAGCCATTAACTCAATCTCAGAACCATAATTAGTCACAGTTGGTGACGGTGTCCATCTAGGTGACTTCAGTCGACTTGTCCCAGGGGATACACTAGAACAAACGACGGTTTATAATTTTGTTATTATTTAAACTGTTGTTTAGTATTAGTAGCTTATTTTTGGAGATATATAGGGGATTTTTGGGTATGATTTTCAAGTCACGGTACAATCATGGTGTGTACGAAAACGAGGTCCCCTTTTTGTTGCTATGTTTCATCCGGTGGGAATCATAATTTCGAATATTATTGGTGTCATCTTTTTAGGCGATGGTTTCTATCTTGGAAGGTAAATTTATTTTAACCAACTTAGTATTGTTTGTTGTTTTCCTCTTATGTTTACGTTATTTGACATCAGCACATCACACATTTTGGTTGGATATAGATTTTTTTCCCCCTTGGTAAAACATACAAAAAATAGTTGTCCTGTTTGTAAAGACCTCCTTATGTACTATTAAGACAATTGAAAATTTAGTACAGTAATAAAAGTTCTCATTGTTTAAGTGTTTATCAGAGGTTTGCTAGCCAATCTACCATTATACATGTTCATTTGTTTATATCTTGTGTATTTTGTAGCTGTTAAAAATGTGTAGTATATGCATTGGGTAAAAAAAAGTGAATTGAAGTAAGTATATAAGATACTGATTAATATTATTTATAAGTAGAGTTCAAATTAGGTAAATCAAAGATCTACAGGGATGGAGTGAGGCGTATATAGACATGGATCAAAATTTATCATGTAGAACCTAAAACTAAGTGTTCGGACAGGAACATAACCATTTTAATAGGGTCATGGTTTAGCCAAAATTTCTGAGAAGTTTGTGAGAAGTTTTTAAGTTATAGATAGGGTCATGGTTTAGCCAAAATTTCATTGAATTATCATCATAGCTTTAGGAATACATACTACTAAATGAGTCAATGGGCAGTACACCGGCTATCGGCATTGACCTGGGAACATCTTACTCGTGTGTAGCTGTTTGGAAGAATGATCGGATTGAAATTGTACCGAATTATCAAGGCAATAGAACAACACCATCTTGTGTTGCTTTCACTCGTGCAGATCGTTGATGAGTGTGTAAATACTCATCATTTTTGTACCATTTAAACTGCAAAAACATCTGAAAACACTCAGAAATACATCAAAATGACAAAAATATCACAAATAAGTGTTTTATGTGTTTTAAATGCAAAAATATCAAAATCTGGTGAAAAACGTATCAAGTTTGCATAATTGGCAGTTTTAGTCCCCCAAGTTTCAAAAGTTGTCAAAAACAGTCCCTGGTAAATCCAAATAAAGAAAAATATCATTTTAAGTCCCTAGGGATTCCTAAGTTGTCAAAATTAGTCCTTGAAACTTAAAATTACAAATTTACAACTTTAGTCCCTAAACTTTGAAATTTGGCAAGTTTAGTCCTTGGAAAATCAAAAATGTCAAATTTAGTCCTTGTACTATTGAGGGTTGTCAGTTTTGGTCCCTTGTAACAAGTTTGGAAAATTGCAGGATTGGTCCTTTAAGAATTCAGAAAGTCAAGACAAGTCCTTGTCATTTTAAAGCTAAAACCAAGCCCTTGTCAAAACATATTGACCCCCTGCCATTATCCCAATTGTGACCCCTGTCTTTCCTCTTTTTGGACTCCCAGTCATTAGCCTTTTTGACCCCTTGGTCAAAGAAAA
>BPTQ01000006.1:170542300-170694706 GCA_019973895.1 Chrysanthemum seticuspe
TACAAGCTTGTATACGGAAAGGCGTGTCATCTACCTGTTGAGCTAGAGCACAAGGCATACTGGGCCTTGAAGCATGCCAACTTTGATATTCAGACAGCTGGTGATCACCGGAAAGTTCAAATGAATGAATTAAATGAACTCCATGATCAAGCATACGAGAACTCTTTGATCTATAAAGAAAAGACAAAGAAGATTCATGACTCAAAGATCAAAAACCGCGTTTTCAACGTTGGTGATCGAGTCCTTCTTTTTAATTCAAGATTGAAGATTTTCTCGGGAAAGCTTAAAACCCGCTGGTCTGGACCATTCACTATCACTAAGGTTTATCCTTATGGCACCATTGAGTTATCTCAACCCGATGGTCCAAACTTTAAAGTGAATGGTCATCGGTTGAAGCATTACTTTGGAGAGGACATTCCTCCTGTGATTGTCCCGGATCTTCAAACTTTCCCCATGAACCAATGAATGCGGGGATCGAGTCAAGCTAGTGACTCGGGTATCAAAAACAGTAGCATGTTACATGGGTTTTCACCCGTGTGTACCACCCTAGTGTGGGGGAGTTGCCCTACATGTTGTGTATATATAAGAGTTTCAAAAAAAAAAAAAAAAAAAAAAAAAAAAAAAATCCTTGCTAAATAATGGCCATAGTATTTCCCTTTTACGTTCTTTGTTTCGGCATAACCGCCGGTACTTTGAATATTGAGGGCAATATTCATTTCTAAGTGTGGGGGGAATTCTCACGAATTTTATCATGTAATTATACCGCATAATTCCCCCATTTTTGGCCAAAATTTTTTTTTGGAGTAAGTGTTTTGCACTTACTCATTTGGTTATCAGTCCGCCTTGTCTAATAAACAAAAGGATTGGCTAATCCAGGAGCAAACGGCTCTTGGTAAAGATATCTCAAATCCGTTGACGGCTTGCAATTTGCCCAAAATTGTATGGTATTCAGCTCACCATATCCTTAAAAGTAAAGAGTTGGCTAGCCCGCAAGTTTATGGCTTGTGGTAAAGGCAGTTGGAAAACCATAATTGGTAATTGACTCACCAAAGATATTTTATCTAAGAGTTGGCTAGTCCAGAAGGGTACGGCTTCTGGTAAAGACAAATCAAATCCGTTGAAAGCTGGTGATTTGCTCAAAATCATATGGTTATCAGGTGTACCAATGGTTCTTACTTGAACTGAAACATTTGGCTACTCCAGAAGTAATGGCTTTTGGTAAAGAGATGAAATCCATTAATTTTTCTCAAATCATTGCTAGGGACTAGCAATATCTTAGTGTGGGGGATTGATGAGTGTGTAAATACTCATCATTTTTGTACCATTTAAACTGCAAAAACATCTGAAAACACTCAGAAATACATCAAAATGACAAAAATATCACAAATAAGTGTTTTATGTGTTTTAAATGCAAAAATATCAAAATCTGGTGAAAAACGTATCAAGTTTGCATAATTGGCAGTTTTAGTCCCCCAAGTTTCAAAAGTTGTCAAAAACAGTCCCTGGTAAATCCAAATAAAGAAAAATATCATTTTAAGTCCCTAGGGATTCCTAAGTTGTCAAAATTAGTCCTTGAAACTTAAAATTACAAATTTACAACTTTAGTCCCTAAACTTTGAAATTTGGCAAGTTTAGTCCTTGGAAAATCAAAAATGTAAAATTTAGTCCTTGTACTATTGAGGGTTGTCAGTTTTGGTCCCTTGTAACAAGTTTGGAAAATTGCAGGATTGGTCCTTTAAGAATTCAGAAAGTCAAGACAAATCCTTGTCATTTTAAAGCTAAAACCAAGCCCTTGTCAAAACATATTGACCCCCTGCCATTATCCCAATTGTGACCCCTGTCTTTCCTCTTTTTGGACTCCCAGTCATTAGCCTTTTTGACCCCTTGGTCAAAGAAAAGTCAAATAAGCAGAAAAGGCGCCTCCACCTCCTGCTTGTCTTCTCCAACCTTTCTCTGCAACTCCAGTCATCCCATCACCTTTTCCACCCCCATCATCATCACCTCCCCACTCAACCCCCCACAATTAATGCCACCCCCCCCCCTACTTGCCTGTTTCAAAGCCTACAAGTCAAACCATCAGTCTTCCCGCCAAAATTGTTAAAACAGGAAATACACTCAAAGCTCTCTCATTGGTTGAATTGAGAGGTGGGATTATCTCAGAAGGCCACGTGGAAGAGTTCTAGAGCTTAAAAGAGGCAGTGAAGCAAAGAGAAAGAGTTAGTTAGTTTTAAATTTTTAATTTGTATGTCGTTTTTATGTTTTCTGTTTTAAATCAAGTTCTAAATTGTAATCTTTTGCTTATTTATGTCAAGTTAAGTTAATCAAGTGTATTGAAACTCTTTTCAATTATCAATTCCAGTTTATGCTTACATTTCAAATTTCTGGTCCACTGTTACATTTCTCACTTTCAAACTCTAAAGTCCAAGCTGCAATCAGCTTATTTATAAGCTCAAACAAGCTTGTGTTAGCTAATTATAGCTTTTTGCAAGCTTGTACTTAGGTTTCAATCAGTTTAGAGATTTGGTCAACAAAAGTCAAAGATGGAGAAAAAATTGATGCAGAAGGATTTGGGTTGGTTCAAAGCTTGAAATGGATTGATTTTGTGTACTTGGGTTGGTTTGAATAGGGTAGTGTTACTGTGGTTCTGGTTTCAATAGGTGGCAAACCATTGTGGCTAAAGGATTATATGTAAGTTTAAGAATCTCTTAGCATAATCTGTTTTTATGGTCATAGCTAGTTACAGTCTGTTTATTAAGTAGTGTTTATGATATTTAGATTTAGTTTGATGATTAAAATGAGCTGGGTTAGTCTCTAGTTTAATTGTACTTTGCAAATGTGTGTTTAAAGTGGTGTTTGGATAAACACATTCAACTGTCAGTTAGGCTAGTTCAGTGATAGTTTTTTGTTGTTTCATGCTTGTTTGACTATAAGTAACTCAATTCAAGTCTTGGTTTGGTGCATGCTAGTTCAAAAGTCAACATCTCCTTAAAATCTGTCTAACTGATAAACTATTGGAGTTTTGAATCAGCAGACCCTTGTTTTGTGCTTAGAAGTGTTAAACAAACCTTGCATCAGTATCATTACATCATTTTACTTCAACATCAATCCACAAATTTAGTTCTAATCTCACATAAGTCAACTTTTTCAAATCTGTCATAAAAGTCAAAAGCATGAAATTCTGTTTTGAGCCCATCTGAGTTGATTTATCTTGGATTCATTCTTGGACCAAATCAAATCAAACTTTGGGATTATTAAGTTAGCCAGGTCTACTTTCTTATTGTTATTTTAGTATAATTTTAGTAATTTTATTAAGCACTCAAATAAGCTCATTAAGCAGGGCTCATATGCCCTGCTCACAAGCTCAGTCAGAGCTGAGCTTTTCTCAAGCTTTTGCTAAGCTTATCTAGAGCTCCACAGAGCTTCTTAGGATCTGATTTTTGGTTTAAGAGTACTTAGCCAGGTCTATCACAAGTTCTAATTGTTGGTTTTAATTTTCAACTTGTCTTGAGTGCTTATTTTCATGTCAAAAGAAGCACCCTCACACTGATTTTTAGCTTAATCTCAAAACATCCAAATCTGTTGAGTTAGTTTATCAGAGGTTAAAGGAAGTTGTTTCTTGTTGCATTTTGGTCATTTTAGCATAATATAGCTTCTGTTCCAGTGTGGTGCTTGTTTGTGTTCACTTGGCTTATTAAAGTGCTTATTTATAAGCTCATTTCATAGCAGTTCCATAATCTTCCACACAACACCATGTTTTTCTATTTTTCCTAGATTCCTAGTATAATTTTAGAGTTTTCCTGAAATTTTCACATTTTTCCATAACAGTTTGCTATTTTTCTTAATTAAAAACAGTTTTTAGGATTATTTAAATAGCTTTTAATACAAATAATTCAGAAAAAGTCCAAAAAAATAAATTTTCATTTTTATTAAGTTTAGATAAATATAAATAGTGAAAAAAGTAATTTTCCAGATTTTTCATAGTTTATTTTGTAATTTTTAGTAATTTAATTAGTTTTTAATAGTTTAAAATTCATAAAAAATACAAAAATAATCAGAAAAATACAAAATTAGTTTTGAAAATTATATTTTGATATTTTAGACTTTTCCATTTCATAATTTTATTTTTCTAGCTTTATTTCCTAATTTCTTGTATTTTAGGTAATTATTAAATAGTTAAAAATAGTTTTTAATTAATAATAATTAGAATAATAGTTGCAAAAATAATTTTCTTTTTCTATAAATTTTCTTATATCATTAGGTTTGTAAAAATATCATTTTCATATTTTTAGGATTAATATTGTGTAAGTTTCACGTTTTTATTTGTACGTCACGTAGTTTTTAAATTCAGTTTTATAAAAACATAAAAACAAAAACATCAGTTTAAAAATAGTGATAGCGTTTATTTAATAGATTTTAACTTTTTAATTTCCTTTAATCTCCTGTAGTTTATAAAAACTCAAAATACCTACTGATCACTATCCTTAGTGATTATCCGACATCTGATTGTGTTAAACACCAGTCATCCTCCGTGGGACTTAACGACCCAGGAATCCACTGTATTCCTCTGATCTTAAATTGCATTGGTGTGTGAACTGTTTTGAGTTTCTTACAGATGGTCATTCACAAGTGGCTAGCTTGCGTGAGATAACTTGACGGCTTTGCACCGATCAATCGTCTCATTGGCGATGCTTCCAAGAATCAACAATCAATGAATTCTAGAAACACCATCATTGGTCAGTTTTTTATTCAAATATGATTTTTGTGAGACATTATATATATGCTCATAACAAGTTATGTCTTTTAGTTTATGATTCTTAATTGTGCTATCATGTATCGTTATATCGTTATGAATTTTACCTAAATTTATTCATATGTGCATGATGCATGAGTCTGAAAACTAAAAGTTGAGTCTCAGATACATTCTACTTGATCCTTATCTGCATATTGCATATTAGTTTGCAATTTATTAGCCATAGTTAAGTATCTGTTAATATATTTTCAGATGCTAAGAGGTTAATTGGAATCTATTACAGTGATTCCAAAGTGCAAGAAGACATGAAATTGTGGCCTTTCAAGGTGATACAAGGGCCTTCTGACACCCCAAAGGTTGTTGTCACCTACAAAGGTCAAGAGCAAGAATTTACGGCTGAAGAAATTTCATCCATGATTCTTGGCAAGATGAAAGAAACCGCTGAGGCATACCTAGGAGAATGTTAGGAAATATATTTGAGTTGATTATGACAAAATATGAAAGATGAAGGACTTATGAAGATAAAGAAAGACAAAAGACTTACTTGTTAAAGAAAACTTTATTATTTAGTCCCTAGTAGTCAATTGTAACCCTAGACTCTCTAGTATATAAAGAAAGGCAGGGAATTAGGTTTTTAAGTGTGTCAAGATGTGAACACCAAAGGTGTGTGTGTTTAGCCTAGGCGTAAAGTATAAACGCCTAGGATAGTTAGTTAGTATTTAGTCGACTAGAATAGTATCTAGTCGAATATTATTTAGTAGTGGATCAATATTAGAGTGTTTAGTTAGAGATGATGACGAGAAACCTTTAGCAATAACATTGATGTTCTTATTATTCCGTTGTGCATTCATGTTGTTTATCTTTGTTATTGTTATCCCTAGATGAGCTTATAAACGATCTTCACGTCATAACAGTCCCTGCTTATTTTAATAATTCAAAACGTCAAGCTACCAAGGATGCAGGGAGTATTGTTGGCTTAAATGTCATCCGCATGATCAACGAACCTACTGCAACTGCAATAACTTATGGTCTAGACAGTAAGAAGTCTCTCAAACTGAATGTTGTCGTCTTTGATTTGGGTGGTGGTACTTTTGATGTTTCTCTGATGTCCATTGAGGGAGCGGGTCGTAACAAGTTTGAGGTGATAGCTGTTTCGGGTAATACTCGTTTAGGAGGTGAGGATTTTGATAATCGCATGGTGGATCACTGTGTTCGTGACTTCAAAAGAAGATTTGACAAGGACGTCAAAGGGAACCAATGGTCCAGCGTATTTTACAAGAATATTTTAATGGGAAGGAGCTTTGTAAGAGTGTCAATCCTGATGAGGCTGTTGCATATGGTGCAGCGGTTCTGGCTGCAAAGTTGAGTGGAAAAAAACAGTGTTCGTGATTTGTTGCTCGTTTGTTGCTCGTTGACGTCACTCCCTTGTCACTTGGTGTAGAATTACTTGGAGAAGTATTTCATGTTATGATTCCACGTAATGCTCCAATACCTACGAAGAAATATAAAACTTTTTTTCCAGCTTATGACTACCAATCTGAGGCATTTTTCCAGGTGTATCAGGGTGAAAGAGCAAGATCTAGGGATAACCATTTGTTGGGGAACTTTACAATTTCTGGAATTCCTCCTGCCCCCTTCTAGTATTCGGAATCGAGACTTACTTTGACATAGATGCAAACGGTATCCTCACAGTCACAGCGAAGATATTATCGACTGGTAAGACAGAAAAACTCATCATTACTAACAAAAATAGAAGACTCTCAACGTTAGAGATTGAAAATATGGTAAAAGATTCCGAAAAGTACAAAGACGAGGATGAAGAATTCAAGAAGAAAGCACATACATACTAGGCACCACAGGGTTTCACATATCACCATGAGAATTCGAGAGAAAAGCTTCTGGAACAAGAATTCAAGAATGAAGCATATACATACCCAGTTGCAACTGTAGACGAGCTTCAGCGACGAGAATTCGAGAGGAAAGAATATGCATACTATGCATCAGAGGATTACTTAAATTGCATGAACAATAAGCACATGCGCCCGAAGAGCTTGAAGAGCATGTTAACCAACTGGTGCAGACGCTTAATTAATTAAGTTTGAACATTAGTAACATATATCCCAGATGTGAGTTTTTGTTTTATCAACATGCTTTTCATGTGTTGTTCCGTTTGAACTTTTTTTACATCTTCGGAAACTTGTCAAGTATATTTTGTGTGCAGTGGTGTGTTTTCTTTTTTTTTCCTTTCGGGTTGGTCGTGGAGGTTATGAATATATTATCACCAACTTTGAAAATTTTGTTACGATGTTGATCAGCTGTGCAAAGGACAAACCCCGGCAACAGACATAACCAACAATTTAAGAAATTAAGCTAATTAGCAGACCACTTCTATGCCAATAAAACGATCAATTAAATAAAAGATTACGGCGGTGATTATATAAGGGGACAATTAGTATGTTGAATAAATTAACGGTTGATGATTTTACCATAAAGGCCTTTAACGGTCTTGAACTTTAAGGATGTGACACGAGCAAGAATAGAAATTATCAGTACATATTGACATTAGAAGAATAATAGGTTCAGGAAAACATACTGAAGATAGAAGTTTACAAAAAAAACCAGCCAAGTGTGCGGTTTTATGGAAGTGAGATTAACGTATCTGACTATTCTTTGAAGGGTTACTACGAAATTTATCACTTTTTCGAGTTTTCCGCTATATGATATTACATTATTCAAATACGTAGCTATACAGTCAATTGATGGAATTGTCCAGAAATTTCAGAGACCTGCTTTAATCACATAATACTACAGCCATTTGAATTCTCATCACTCAAAGTCTCATACCATAGGTTACCACCACTCCCATATCCACTGCCATATGGTCCACCAAATCCACTGCCATATGGTCTATATCCACCACCATATGGTCCACCATATCCACCGCCATATGGTCCATATCCACCACCATATGGTCCATATCCACCAAATCCATCACCATATGATCCATATCCACCAGCAACAGATCTACTATCACTGACATCTCCAGCCGCCACTTGCTTTATCCCCTCAATGGAATCATGGACATTGTTAGTGGCCTTTTTTTCCACTCCCCTTTCCTTCATCCACATAAACTTCCTACAACGAAACACCAGCTCCTTTTGGTCCTCTGCTCCCTTTACCTTTTTCCACAGAAAGTCATCACCCAACCTAAATTCCAGATTCTCAGGCCTCTTTGAAGCTTTGGGTTCTTTCGCCTATAACAAAATTGATAGGATCACAATTACAACAAATATTACTTGACCGAACCAAAATCTAAAATAGTTAAAAAATAAAATGCCCATCGAAACAACTCCAAAGAACCAATAATCATTATACAATATCAAACATTCAAGCCAGAAAGTATTCAAACAAAATTGAAAATCTCTGACTGTTTTTTATCGATTAGAATGGAAAAACCTCACCTTAGACACAATGTTGTTGATCATAATCCTTGCAAGATTGATATTCCTCTGAGTATCACTTATTTGAATGTGTATCACGTTTGTTGTCCCGTTAGATGAAGGCTGAGATCCATCAACCTGAATGTGTTTAAAATGTTAGCATTAGCACTATGTTGTGTGTTCAAATATCAAAGATAAGTGTAAATAAAACAGCATACGACTATCATTCATTCAAATATCAAAGACAAGTAATAGATCACAAACCTCCAACCAAGTTAAAGTCTCTGCTTCAATTTCTACAAGAGTTTTCTTGCAAAACAAATGAGCAGCCTGTAGGTTTATACATAGACACAAGCAACAAGACTTCAGTATAAAAGTACCGATTGAATGAACGAATAAAAGTACCGATTGACGGTTTGTTTTTGATTCATTAGTTAGTAACATAACGCATTAAGAAAATAATATAGTAATAAATTAATTTTCTTTGGTTTAAATAGCTTTACTACCTTTTGTGACGGAATAACCAATGCTTCTTGAGAGATAAATGTCGACATCAAAGGTACTGGAACACATCGCTCATCATAAATCTGCACCGAACGGAGCCACAGTTAGATGAAATTAGTCAAATCGTACATTAAGGGGTGTGGATATCAAAATAGGAATAAATTGACCTCTTAAATCGCATCTTCAATGATCTGTTTCGCTAGCCTAATTTGTGCAACAGTGCGTGCCGACAATTCAATTTGTGCATGATGATAATTCAGTGTTAAATCAGTAAGAATTGCTATTGAAGCCCCTGATCGTCTATGAATGTTCCATAGCCTTGCATCTTGGTTTCCGGAAATCCTTGTGACCTATGAATAGAAAAAAAGAATAGCATAATACAAATGATCAAATGCATAGTTGACATGCAGAAAGATTTTTAGTACTTAAAGTCCAGTGAAATTAACGTACATCTTTCGTACAAATTATGTATAATTCCTTTGCCACTCCTGGAACCTGATATGGACCCGCTTCATCTGCAAAATTAGATTAAAATGCTTATGTTCCTGTCCAAACACTTAGTTTTAGGTTCTACATGAATAATTTTGATCCATGTCTATATACGCCTCACTGTCAAGTTACCCGTATAACATGCTTGATCTGTTCAAATATATAGTATGTGTACGGATCAGGATCAGATGAGTTTTGTTTAACCCAACCAATCAGAGAGTACTCATTTTTGTAAGAAATTTTGGCTAAACCATGACCCTATCTATTCCCCAATAGTTTCCCTTTATCCAACCCACTCATTTTCCCACATTTAAGTAGGACTCTATAAACAAAAACTAACACTAAGCTAGAAGAAATACCCGTGTACAGGGATGGAGTGTTTTTCAGCAGCAGAAGCAACATCACGGTAGCTGGAAAGACTTTCATCTATACTGCAGTTAATATTTAACCGTGAAAAGGACTCGGAAGCTGCAGCAAACACTGCAACTTCCTTCACTCCAGCTGCAAGAGCCGCCTCTAATCCCTGGACAATAGGAAAATAAATGGGACCCAGTTTCTATAAAACTTTTGCCACTATACGATAATATACTATAAAAGATTTGCATGCCGGGAAACATGCTTGCAACCCTGGCATTGCAGCCTTAGCATAATCTTCTTGGTGGTCTTAGCTTGGATCATACAATGAGTGAACAATGATTAAGAGCTGCTAAAGTTATAGACAATGTACTAAATGTGACAACAATGTTAAAGATAGAGCAAAATGATATTTGAACAAACGTAAGTTTTTATCGCATAACCTGAGGCATCAAGTCTGGGTTAAATATCTGAGGCATAAGATGGAAAAAAACAAAGATATGAATGAGTCAATTCATGTTAATTTTTATCTTTAATGGGTCAAAAGGCCCAAAAGTGAACTTTTTTTCAAATTACTCATTTAACTGAGCAGATATGGAAAATTGGAAATAACATAATCATTGTGATCATATTGACATACTCAAAAACAATAAAAAGTTTCATTTTTAGACAACTATGATCATATTTGACATACTAAAAATCAATCAAAAACTACTACTGTAACATTTTTGGACGACAAAGTGTTTCGGGTCCAAGACAATACCAAACCCCAACCATTTCTACATGTGCTAAAAAATAACCCACCTTGACTCGTTACCTTACCCACCCATATGTCTCTGTTATCGCCCTGCCCATTTTGCCCCCTTATAGAATAATTGGCTACTAACAGAGCAATACTATTACAGCATGTAGCTGGGGATGATATCTTCGATACCCTAGTAGAAATGAGAATATAAAAAGAAATTTCTTGCTGACCCTCAACTATCAAGGCACAATTATATTTACAAGCATAAACAGGTGCTACTCATATTGATTAAAAATTTCTCAAAAAAGGCAAAATACATAACACTCGTTGCAATAAATAAGCCAAACAAAGCTATATGTAACACACCTTGCTGGAAGCCACTGGATCAGGCAGCTTTAGGGCTTTAAGGTGAGTGCAATTGACAATTTCATGAAGCTTCCAGCTTTTAGTCTTATCTTGTCAGCATTATCCACAATTCTCAGTTTTATATCCACAACTTTACTACTTTCTGCATTAGCCTGCAATTTATACGTACAATACAATATAAGTAAAACCATAAATACAATCATGTCAATGTTCAAAGGGTGTAACTTACAAGATTGCCAATGAATAATGGAGTTTGCATTCTTTCACGTTACATAGTAGATGCCAATAGATGAAAAGGTATTTGAGATAGGGCCTAACGGGCCAGCAATTGAAGGCTGCAGAGGAAGATTTAAGTGAGTAATTACATAAATTCATAATTGAATAAAAAAATATATGAAAGGTCATGCATATAACCTTTACTGTATCAAAAAATGCTCGAGATCCCACATACGCTCGACTCTCAAGCATACGCAGCATACCCTGTCCATCACCATTTGCCAAAAAGTAAAACATTGTTCAATTATTTAACTCACTGGATTTCAAGTAACCCAACAACCATAGAGCAAATGAAAGTATTAATAAGCTTGATTTTTGTGAGGTCTTGATTAACATATAGTAACAGTTTTGATCTTCACCGATTACCATACTAACAAAATATTTGAAAACGTTCAAACAACAAATATTAGTTTGAGTTCACAATCAGTTAGCCTAAACTTCAAAAATTAAGAAGAAGATAATAGTTACTTGAATGACATTTTCTTGTTTTTTTTATTTGAACACACAAATTAAAATCACACAATCATACAAATTAAAATTAAGATCCACATTAACAAAACCCCTAAAATGAATCACCATAACAAACTCGCAATATGAATCATCATAATAACCCCCCTCCCCTTACATGAATCGGCTATAAAAATTAGTTAATACAAATTAAACACCCATATTATAACACATAATCACACAAATTAAAAGTAAGATGCAATGTAACAACAAGTTGATTCTTATTCACAATTAACATGAATCTTCACAACAAAACTCCTAATAGGAATCGTGATAATAAATGTTAGGATTTAGTAAATCCAGTTATTAAAGAGTCGGTCACCTCAAGTATATGTAATCGTTAGAAAGCTCGTAGTCGTAGATTATTATAAGTTAAGTAGTATTTAGTTTAAGTAACACCGTGGAGGACGGACGGGTATTTACCCACTGTATGCCTGATCCACAGCCCGATAGGTGGCGATTTATGTAATGACTATAAATACTCTCTACCTCCCAAGGTAGAGAGTTGGAGCTCATAATAAGATTTTTCTTTCTCTCACTAAAGTTCCCAAACCTCTAACTTTCTCTCTCTAAAACTCATAATACGCCTATTTGATCTTATGGTTTAGTGTGTTTGTGAAATCCAATATGTTACAAATGGTATCAAGAGCCATGGTTTGATCATCTCTTACATATCTTTGGATTTCTAGTGACTTTTAGGTGGTTTTAGAGTTTGAAAAAGTTTAGTGGTTTTTGCATCATTTGGATCATTTCTAGTGTTAAAGTTTGAATCTTGGGTGTAGTTTTGTGTTTAGAATCATTGTATGTGCTTGGGTTTTGATTTGGTAAGCTTGAATCATCGTGGTTGGGTTGTTTTTGGATTTAAAAGTGGTGTTTATGTGTTTTTCTAGCTAGCGACTTGAGCCACGGATAAGTTGTCTTGGTAGCGACTTGCTTTGTAATTTGGTAGCGAGTTGTAGTTGAAGGTCTTAGCGAGTTGAGCTAGCGACTTGTTTATTGAGACAAGCCGACAAACAGTACACTTAGTGGATTCTCCACTACGGGTAGCGACTTAGTGAAAGTTAGCGACTTGTACTTAAGTTTGTTAGCGACTTGGTATTAGCGATTTTGTGCTTAGCGAGTTGCTATTTAGCGACTTGACATCTTAGCGACTTGGTACTTAGCGAGTTGTTATTTAGCGACTTGACATATTAGCGACTTGGTGCTTAGCGACTTGCTGTCAAATTTTGCTAGCGACTTGGTGCTTAGCGACTTGGTTCAGGGTTTCTTAGCGACTTGGTTGATTCTGTATGTAATACGGTTTTCTCTTGATTTAGTAAAATCCCGTGAAAGAATCTATTTCCCGGTTTAATCATAGAGTTATAAAATCCCGTTTAATCTGTTAACATGTCTACCAACGTTCCTACAATCATCTCCACTGTTGCCGAGGATGTTCAAGCAGCTGGTTCAGATACTCGTCCACCCATGCTTGACAGAACTGACTACGACTCTTGGGCTCAAAGAATCAGATTGTACTGTCTTGGAAAGGAAAATGGGGTCAACATTCTCAAATCAATTGATGAAGGACCTTATCAGATTGAGACTACAAGAGACTTAATTGATACAGCTGCAGATGGAACAATGATCTATGGAATAGACAGACCAAAGACATATGATGAGCTCGATGATAAGGAGAAAAAGAGATTCGATGCTGATATCAGGGCTTCTAACATCGTACTTCAAGGTCTTCCAAAAGATATCTACAAGCTGATCAATCACAACACCGAAGACAAGGCAGTGTGGGATAATGTCAAGATGCTTCTCTCAGGTTCTGAATTAACTATGGAAGACAGAGAATCACAACTCTATGATGAATTTGAACACTTCAAGATGAAACCAGATGAGAGTGTCTATGAGTATTACGTGAGATTCCACAAGCTTGTTAATGATATGAGGAACATCAGAATGACTATGCCAAACATTCAGCTGAACTCAAAGTTTGTGAACAACATGAATCCCGAATGGCACAAGTTTGTCACCTCTATGAAGCTAACCAAAGGATTGAAGAATACAAACTATGAGCAACTCTATGCCTTCCTTCTTCAAAATGAGAGACATGCTATGTTTGAAAAAATGATTCTTAATCAGTTCAAAACCAACCAGGGAGAGACAAGCTCATCGAATGATTCAACTGCCTTCTACTCAAACATTGGAATCACAACCAAAGCCTCACAAGTCATACCCATGGGTAATGGTAATCACAAACTCATTCCCGATCCAATGTTCAAACAAGCTGATGCTGATGCACACGTGGGAAACTTCATTAATCAACTGGCTCTCATGATCAGTCAAAACATGAACTCTCTCCCACACACCAACAACAACCTCAGAACAGCATCTAATCCACACAATCAGGCAACTGTCAGAGATGGAAAGCTTATGGTGCAGCCAGTTCAAGAAAGGCAGTACAAACAAGGAAGAGGTGGAGCTGGTAGAGGTTATGCTGCAAATCAGAATAGGGGAAGGAATGGAAACCAGGGTCAAGCAAAGCCAATCAAATGTTACAACTGTGGAGGTGAGGAATACATTGCAAGGAACTGCACATCGCCAAAACGCCCTCAGAATGTCGAGTACTTCAGGGATAAGATGTTGCTTGTGCAAGCTCAGGATAATGGTGCAGCTTTAGATGAAGAGGAGTTGTTGTTCTTGGCTGAGGGAAATGCTAAGACATATGATGCAGATGTGGATAAGCAACCAATTCAGGAGATAGGCCATAATCATCAGAATGCCTTTCAAGTAGCTGATTGTGATGCATACGACTCTGATGTTGATGAAGAACCCACTGCACAAACCATTTTTATGGCTAGCATTTCTCCAATGGTCTCTCCTAAAGTCTCTTCATCACCACAAGCTGGTCCATCCAAAGACAAAATCATTTCTGAGGTATTAAAATTATACGATGAAGTTGATGAGCAAAAGATACATAACGAAGTACAATCAACTGTAATTATTGAGTCATATGTTGAAAATATGGGTAATATCAATGTTGTCCCATATGATCAATATGTGAAACAAAGTGAAAGAGAGATTGTACCAAGTGATGTATCTTATGAAGTCAATGATGACTATGCTTTTGATGAATACACTGCACGTGCCCCTGATGATTCTGTTATTTCTGAACTTAATGCTTATAAAGAACGTGTTGCTATTTATGAACAACGTGCTAAGTTTGAATTAACCACCCGTGAGCAGGAAATGGATGACCAAATGCGTACAACTATTAGAAAAAGTAGGTTTAGAGAAGAAGTATTAAAACAAGAGTTAAACTCCTTACAAGAAAAGCTTTCTAAAACTGCTAAGCAAAAACAAGAACTTCAAGAAAATGTTAAAATGCTTAAGCAAGAATTCAGTGTTAAGGAATCAAAACTTTTGAATGATTTTTCTAATCTAAAAACCTTGGAAAACAAGCTTGAAAATAAGTTGTACGTACAAGGAAATACCATTCAGACTGCTCACTTAATCACTAAGCACATAGTTTTGAGTGATAAGCATAGTACTCCCCTTGTTGAGGAACCAAATCCAGAGGTTGTTAAAAAGGCTAGAGCTGCCCATAAGGTAATTTATGATGGCAATGAAATCCTTAAGCCTAGACAGAAACCTAGTTGCGCTGAGTGTACTGAGGAAGATAAGAAATCAGATGAAGTCACTAGGGAAAAGATGAACAATAAACTAGATGATCCTAAATGTAAAGAGAAGAAAATAAATATCACACCCCATGATTACAAGAAGGAGAATTGGATTTCCTTGAACAAGTTTAAGCCTCAGACATTGTTAACACCCGAACAAGTGTTCTGGAAAAAGGATTTAGATAAGCAAAAAGCAGAGAATCTTGTTGTAACAAACCCCCCTTTAGGAAAATGCCTTCAGCGACTGTGTATCCTCCCAATACACCAATGCATTTAGTTCCTAGGACTATTGCCACTAAAAGCAAGACCTTAATCAGTCAATATGTTATCTTTCAACTATTTGTTGATTTTGAGAAAACTTGTAAGAAAAGGATCACACCCACTGGGATAACTGAAGGGGAAAGGGGTTTTGAACAAACAAAAGAATGCTATTTAACTGAGGTCATGCCTTTCTTTAAACAACTAAAATATCATTTTGAGAGTCTTAAAAAGGGGATAGATTCAGATATTAAAGGAATGGAAAAGGAATTTGATGCTATGATAGTTGAGGTTAGTGACTATGAGCGAGCACTAAAATATAATGAGATTGAGAGGAAGAACTTGCATACATTGAATGAGACTCTTATTTCTGAATGTATTACTCAAGATGTGTTTTACACTGCTACGAATTGTTCCATTAATGCTTCTCGATTTCATGAATTATCCGTTGCTCTGAAAGTCTCCCATGATCGTGTCATTGAGCTTGAAAAAACTAACTCTAAACTGCATGATAAAGTTGAACATGATGATCATGATAACCTGGTAAACCAGTTTTCTAAATTAGAAGTTGAGCATCTGGCTTTGCAATTAAAATATCAACATCTAAAAGAAAATGTTAAAACCTCAAATATCAAGACATCTTTGGATGTTCCTGAATTTGATGCAGTTTTTGAAATTAGCAAACGTGATGAACAGATTCGAGCTCATTGTAACACGATCAGAAAGTTGAAAGCATAAATTTCTCAATTAAAGGGTGAAATGAACAATGTGACTGGCTCCCAAATGCCTCCTCCTTTAGATTCTCGGAATTCTCAAAATTTTCATCTTCAAAACTTGGTCAATGCTTTACAAAAGGAAAATGAGAGTTTTCTAGAAGAAAATGAAAAGGTTAAACGTCATTTCAATGAGTTATTTGAGTCAATAAAAGTCACTCGTAATAAAAATAATGAACAAATAACTTCGTTGCAAAAGGAAATTGAGAATCTGAAGAGTCAGGTAAAAGGGAAAATGCCAATGACCAATGGGGAGAATGGTGCATCAAAGATGCATGGTTGTAATAAATATGCTTTGTCTGTGAATTATGTTCCTCCTCACCTTAGGAATAACAAACTTGCCATTCAAACATATTTCTCATACCTTAAGGATAGTCTAGAATGTCTCCGTGAGATTGTAGAAGAGGATAAGTTAGAGAAACCACTTGATAATGTAATTGGCCATGCATGCTTATATGCCAAACGATCTCAAGAACTTCTAGAATACTTAATTACAATATGCCCTAAATCCCTAGGTGAGCAAGTCAACCCCTTGATACCCTGTTCTATGCCTAATGCCAAGTATACAAATCATTCAATGCCCAAGGCTATGAATGTGAACTTTAGTAGGCCCTCAAATATTTCAGATCCCAGCACCTCCAGTGTTAAGAAAATGAACCTCAATGTGCCTTCGAATAGTTCACATCCCAGCACATCAAAACAGGAAAGACAAAAAGTAGCAAAACCAACTAATGTTCCCGTTCCCTCTACAAGAGTAATCAGTGACATTAAAGCGAGCAGGTCAAAGTCTCAAGGCAATACAAGAAATGATAGGGCCTCGCAAGCTAAGAATGTGCATTTGAAGAAAGTAGAAGATCACCGTAAGGAGAATTTGAATAAAACGAATCGTGTTGATTCTAGTATTAGCCATAGGCGTACTGTAATTAATTCGAATTCTAATACTATTTGCAAACCATGTAATGATGTCTGCATGAATTCTGTTACTAATCATGAATGTGGTGTGAATGCTTTGTCTAATGCGGTCAAATCCCCAGTTAATATTGTTAATGAAAAAAATCATTCTAAGAAGGCTAAAAGGCAAAGGCGAAAGAAAGTTAGAAAACAGTGGAAACCCAAAGGAAGAACATTTAGTAAGATAGGTTATCAATGGATACCTGCTGGCCATAAGGATAATCAGACAATGCCCACTAGAAAATGGATGCGTACTGGTAGAACTATTCCCTTAAGAAGTGAACATACTTTGAATAGGGCAAATATGGACACTAGTACTAGATCTATTCATAATGATTCCATTGCTTCTATTTCTGATATGGGTGTTCCAATCACTGTTACTAACCAAATGGAACCCATTCTTGCATGGGGATCCCAGTTATCCAGTTATCCATTCTTGTTTGTGTTCAACTGCAGATCGTTCAAATCGTTCTGTGGTACCTGGACTCAGGTTGTTCCAAGCATATGACTGGAGACCGGTCGCGGCTCATGAACTTCGTGAGTAAATTCATCGGGACAGTTAGATTCGGGAACGACCATTTTGGAGCTATTATGGGATATGGAGATTATGTGGTTGGTAAAAGTGTGATTTCCAGGGTATATTATGTGGAAGGTCTTGGTCACAATCTGTTCTCTGTTGGTCAATTCTGTGATTCCAATCTAGAAGTGGCTTTTAGAAAACATTATTGTTTCGTTAGAGAAATTGATGGTGTGGAATTATTAAGAGGTACTCGAGGTTCCAACCTATACACCATCTCTATCAACGACATGATGAAGTCCTCTCCAATCTGCTTGCTGTCAAAGGCTTCTAAAACAAAGTCTTGGTTATGGCATCGTCGTCTCAATCACTTGAACTTTGGTACCATAAACAACCTTTCCAGAAAGGATCTTGTCATAGGCTAACCCAGATTAAAATATGAAAAAGATCATCTTTGCTCAGCTTGTCAATTGGGAAAAAGCACGAAATATGCCCACAAACCAAAACCCACAAACTCTGTAATGGAAGTTCTTCATACTCTTCATATGGATCTGTGCGGACCAATGAGAGTGCAAACGATAAATGGGAAGAAATACATTCTAGTAGTTGTTGATGACTACTCTCGATTTACTTGGGTAAAGTTTTTGAGGACAAAGGATGAAACTCCAGATGTCATCATCAAACTAATCAAACAGCTTCAGGTTCGACTCAACAATACAGTCAGAATTATTCGAACAGACAATGGCACAGAGTTTGTTAACAAAGACTTAATTCAGTTTTATGAAAGTGTTGGAATCAGTCATCAAAGAAGTGTTCCACGAACTCCTCAACAGAACAGTGTAGTTGAAAGACGAAATCGAACTCTTGTAGAAGCCGCAAGAACAATGCTTATTTATTCGAAGGTTCCAATGTTTCTATGGGCTGAAGCCATTGCCACTGCATGCTACACCCAAAATCGTTCCCTTATACACACCTCTCATGGAAAAACTCCATATGAACTTGTTCATAAACGAAAACCTGATCTCTCCTACCTTCGTGTGTTTGGTGCTTTGTGCTATCCAACAAATGATGGTCAAGATTTAGGTAAATTAAGAGCAAAGGCAGATATTGGAGTTTTGGTTGGGTATGCACCAAACAAGAAGGGTTACCGAATCTACAACAAGAGAACCCGAAATATCATGGAAATAATTCACGTTACGTTCGATGAGCTGACCGGTCAAATGGCTCCTGGACAATCCAGTTCTGGACCCGCACTTCAAAACAGTCCCATTGGTTCATCCCTTATACCAAACCTCTCTCCAGCAACTCCATATGTACCTCCATCTGAAGATGATTTAAAGAAATTGTTTTATCCTATGTTTGATGAACACTATGAGCCAAGTGCTAATGATGTGTCATCTCCTTCAACAGAGGCTGCTCATATCCCTGTGAATGAAGTCAACCCTTCAGTTTCAATATCATTAAGTCAAGAAGCGCCTGCTGCTGATCACTCAGTCTCATCAACAAATCTTCAATCTTCGAATGTACATCATGGAATTGTTTCTGGCATCAATGAAGAAGTTAATCCCTTTGCTACTCCCGAAGATGCTCCATTTGAAAATATCTTTGCTCCTAAATCATCATCAGAACCATCTTCTTCAGGAGACATCGACTCTGCTACTTCAGTCCCTCAACAACAGCCACATGAACACCTCAGAAAATGGACTCACAATCATCCATTAGACAACATCATTGGAAATCCCTCTCGTCCAGTATCCACACGGAAACAACTTGCAACCGATGCCTTATGGTGCTTCTTCAACTTCGTACTCTCTAAGATCGAACCAAAAGATGTTAAAACCGCCATGAATGAAGACAGATGGTTCAATGCCATGCAAGAAGAAATTCATGAGTTTGATCGACTTGATGTATGGGAATTAGTACCTGCACCAGATTGTGCTATGATCATTGCTCTAAAATGGATCTTCAAAGTGAAACTTGATGAGCATGGTGATGTCTTAAAGAACAAGGCTCGATTGGTTGCTAAAGGATACAGTCAAGAGGAGGGTATTGACTTTGAAGAATCATTTGCTCCTGTTGCTCGTATCGAGGCAATCAGAATCTTTTTGGCTAATGCTGCTAGTAAGAACATGGTAGTCTATCAGATGGATGTAAAGACGGCATTTCTGAACGGAGATCTTAAAGAAGTCGTCTACGTCAGCCAACCCGAAGGCTTTGTGAATCCAGAGCATCCTACTCACGTTTATCGTTTGAAGAAGGCTCTGTACGGTTTAAAGCAAGCTCCAAGGGCATGGTATGATACGCTATCAAAGTTTCTTCTATCTACCGGTTTCAGCAAAGGAGCAGTTGATCCTACATTGTTCACCACGAAGTCAGGCAAACATTTAATTCACGTCCAAATTTATGTTGATGATATCATCTTTGCCTCGACTAACCCCAATGAGTGTGACCGTTTTTCAAATGAAATGGGTTCTAAATTTCAAATGTCAATGATGGGACAAATGTCATTTTTCTTGGGATTACAAATTTCACAAAGTCCCGGAGGCATTTTCATAAATCAATCTAAATATGCAAATGAGATTTTAAAGAAATTTGGATTCGATTCTAGTGACCCTGTTGACACTCCCATGATTGAACGTACTAAACTAGATGAGGACCACTCAGGGATCATGGTAGACCAAACAAAATTTCGTAGTATGATTGGATCCCTGATGTACCTCACAGCTAGTAGACCAGACATCTTGTTCGCTGTTTGCATGTGTGCTAGATACCAGGCTAAGCCTACTAAAAAGCACCTTGAAGCGGTTAAACGGGTCTTTCGGTATCTCCAAGGAACCATCAATATGGGACTTTGGTACCCGAAGGACACCGGTATGTCACTAACAGCCTATGCAGATGCTGATCATGCATGATGTCAGGATACTCGTCGAAGTACGTCTGGAGGTGCTCAGTTTTTGGGTGATAAGCTTGTGAGCTGGTCTTCAAAGAAGCAAATGAGTACTTCTATTTCCTCTACAGAGGCGGAATACATAGCCATGTCATCTTGTTGTGCTCAAATCCTATGGATGAGATCCCAATTATCTAACTATGGCTTTGAATTCAACAAAATCCCTCTGTACTGTGATAATAAAAGTGCTATTGCTCTCTCATGCAACAATGTACAACACTCAAGAGCAAAGCACATCGACATTCGACATCATTTCATCAGGGAGCAAGTTGAAAACGGTGTGGTGGAACTTTACTTTGTGAGGACTGAATACCAGTTAGCAGACATCTTTACCAAAGCTCTTCCTAGAGAACGTTTTGAGTTTATACTTCCTCGACTTGGTCTTAAGAGCCTACAACCGGAAACACTCAAACGTCTTCAAGATGAAGAAGAGGAGTAAAAGGTTTTCTTCATCTATCTCTTGTATATATCTATTCAAAAAGCAAAATACAAAATTATAAAACCTTCAAAAAGCAAATAAAAAAATATAAAACTTTCAAAAAAAAAAAAAAAAAAAAAAAAAAAAAAAAAACTTAAAAAATTTCGAAAAATATTGTCTTTGTGTCATGTTTTTCTTCTTCTATTCGAAAATATCTACGATCTTTGTAATGTCATTCAAAGAATGACACGGGACTTTAGATGTTGTTCGAATTTTCAAAAAAAAAATAAATAAATAAATATATATATATATATATATATTTTTGAGAGAAAGAGAAAAAAATGGTTTATTGTCATTTCAGGCAGTAACCCGCTTTTCAAAGATAGAACAGAGCCATGCTTTATCTTGGTTTTCAAATTTCTTGCTCTGATTCTTTAAACTAATCCTTACTATCTAATGAAAACTAGTTGTTTTGAAAAATAACTCGGACTCTATTTTTGATAATCATCTGGACTTAAAAGTTTGTCAAAATATCTATCTCTCAATCAACAACTTATGTCATTGATTGAGGGGGAGAATGATTTCAATTAAATCAAAAAGTTATTTGTCATACAATTATTTTCAAAAGATAATCGTGCATGTTTATTCAATGGAGTTTAAAGTCTCAAAATCCGATCCTTATCAGTTAAAACGTTTTCATAATCAAGTCACAATTCTCCTTAAAAGCTTTCAAATTCAATTTAAAAATCTACAGAGATCACAAATCTCAAATGATTTGATAATTGTGATCGGGGGAGAATTTGTTATTTAAATTGGATTCAAACTGATAATTCGGTAAATAGTTTTATAAGGATGTACAAGCTCTCCTTCCCACATGTGCCAAACGATTTCAAATTTTCCATGCACATGTTGAGGGGGAGCATCTATCTTAAACCACAAATATTTGAAACGTGATCAATTTATCTCAATGTGCAGTCTTTTCCTAATATGTGCAAAACATTTTCAAATATCTATGCACATATTGAGGGGGAGCAAGCTTATGAAAACCTCATCCTTCCCCAAAATGCTTTATCTACTTGATTTGATTAGGGAAGTGATGTTGATATTTTTTAGAAAATGGTAATCAAAGAAGTTAATTCTTTCTCTTGCCTCCGTGTGCAAAACGATTTCAAACACTTGATGCACATGTTGAGGGGGAGCTCTTGTTCTAAAAATATCAAAAACAATTCAGGTACAAAATGCTTTGATAATATATCATAAGTATCTGGATTGATTTTCAAATGGTTTTCAATTGGTTCCAATGGTAGATGAACAATACCAAATAGACCGACCAACTTTACTTTATGTATGGTGATATAAGGATGATAAGGTTAGGTGTTTGTTCCCATGATCTGCCAGAACCGGAGGGATCTACCCAGGGACAATTCACTAGATAGTATAGAAGTCCTTAGGTATATTGAAAAAAGGAGAAAAATGAGATATGGGAAGAGTGCGGACTGAGACTGAGCTAGTACTGGAATAAACCCAATAAGGTTCTAGCTATGAAGTCTCGGTAAGCACTGAAGGGGTTGAAGAATGAAAAAGAATTGAATGAGAAAAGGGTGAAAACAAATAGCCCTCCAATTATTCAACCTTAGGGCAGATACCGGGTTCAATTCATATGCTACTGGTGGTTACCAAGGTAACATCGGTATTGAAGACAAGACGTCATGGACCCAGTGACGCACTGCACTTCAACTTCCCAAACCACTCAAGTTCCTCTTAAAATGGCTTGTTTCATTCTCACGGGGAACCGTTATCTATCGACTTTCTCTTAGAGATTGTTGATATTGAAAAAGGAGACCCTCTCCCTAGTCTCCAATATAGGATCCAAATATGCACAAATTGAGTCTAGAGCCACGAGATCATCAATAAATCTCATTAGGACACTTTCAATGAAGACTCTCTGTTTCACACAATGTGGAAAGAGAGATTATATCTTGAGTCCTACGCATTATCCTTGTGGTATTGCCAGAACATCCGAGTGATATGCAAACATATTCACAATGAAGATGGAAAGCCTTCTGGAGCCAACATCAAACAAGCTCCTAGTAGGTGGCATGTGAGATTTATTCTATAGATCAACCATGTGACAACTGAACAGAAACAATGGGGCGATTCAATCTTTTGAATCAATCCTGGTTCAGGTTATGGATTGACGGATACCTTTGAAAAATCGGTCATTGTGCTTAAAAACTCTTTTCTTTAGCACTTCGACCGTGTTCGAATATTTCAAATCAAAAGGTGTTTATGATTGATAATTGATTTTCATTAAAACCTTCGTTGTATTGCAAAAACAATTTCTATTGAGCGATACACGATTGTTTTTTCAAATCTCTTTTCATCAATCAGTGAATCTCTATTCGCTGGTTCACTCACTCTGTGTTGTCTTCTTTGAGACGTTCCGGTTTGAGAACAGCTAGAGCAGCTGCGAAACCCTGTCAAGGAAATTCTTCAGAATTATACCTGATCACAGGCAGTACTTGTACTGATCAACGGGGAACCGTGGGCCGTGTACATCAATTCAACGAAAGTGATCAAAGACACTTTCGTGCGCTTTATTGCTAACTGTTGTATGCAGGTACGCCCTACGTTTACAGCTGATCAGAATGAAGCGGTCAATCCATAGCCGCATGCTCACTCAACACATTCATCTCAAAAGAAATCATGATTAGTGCATCAATGACTCTGATATTTTCACTCCATGCTTTTGCTACGCTGTTGCCAATATCATGAATCAACGAAAGCTTCCGCTACTCTGATGAGAATATATCATGATCCAGAATGTGAGCATGTCGGTCCGTTTGTCACAACATCACATAATCCCAACACCACAATGGATGTCTCAGAGATTTCTTTGTTAGCTGATGATCTCAAAAGCTGGCTCAAAATTATTATCACGTGGATCAGTAAAAGACCTCCACTTGGATTAACCAAACATGCAATAAGAATAATCGATGACTACGAGCTTCGGAGCAAAGTACTACATCAAGAATGCAAGAACAATCCTTTAATATAATATCTGTTTGTATTCAATGTATGTTTAATGTGTGTTTGAGGTGACCTCCCTTAGGGGGAGATTGTTAGGATTTAGTAAATCCAGTTATTAAAGATTCGGTCACCTCAAGTATATGTAATCGTTAGAAAGCTCGTAGTCGTAGATTATTATAAGTTAAGTAGTATTTAGTTTAAGTAACACCGTGGAGGACGGACGGGTCTTTACCCACTGTATGCCTGATCCACAGCCCGATAGGTGGCGATTTATGTAATGACTATAAATACTCTCTACCTCCCAAGGTAGAGAGTTGGAGCTCATAATAAGATTTTTATTTCTCTCACTAAAGTTCCCAAACCTCTAACTTTCTCTCTCTAAAACTCATAATACGCCTATTTGATCTTATGGTTTAGTGTGTTTGTGAAATCCAATATGTTACAATAAAAACTCTCAAAATGATTCGAGTATAATCAAATAAATTATTTACATTAGTTTCAGAAAAATTTTGTTTCATGATGATAGTAAAAATAATCAGAAGCTAATTGAGAAGGAGGTGATTTTTGAATAACAGTATTGAAAGTAAAGAAACTTTGATTTATTATTGAATACATAAAATAAAACATTATCAGGAAACATGTCAATTTGGACTTTAACAATATCTATAGAAGAACAAAGTGGCTGGAGAATTGAGATCTGAAGAAAATACCTTCAAAGAATGTGAAAATGTGAGTGTTAACTGATGAGGAACGGGGTGTGATTTTGTCAGAAAAAAAGTTATGAGGAACGGGGTAAAACTTTTGTGTACTTGGATTGGATTTGTAGATGAACATGGAGATGGATATTGCTCTTGATGATGCTTTTCAAATTAACATGGAGATGGATCTAATCTTAAAGACTTGGATTGGATTTTGTGTCTTTTTTTTTTAATTTAAAATGTAAAATGACTAAAATATCCTTGTGTATAAATACAAATTGCAAAAAAAATATAAAGTTGCCCAAAAAACAATACCTTACAATACATGACAAATACTTTCAAAATACGTACTTGTGTCATAGGTTTGTCGGACACGTGGCACCCCATGGTTGGCTCCAAGAAAATCGCTGGGCAACTGGTCCATTTTCATAACGAAGCGTGGTCCGGAAAGTGATAAGCCTCAGGGCGCGCGGTCTATTTGCATCATTTTCCCAACCAAGAAACACAACCAATCCTAAATCATTGTTAGGCTCTTAATACCACTTATAGGACCTTGATTCTATCAATTATATAACGTATAAATGAAGCACGAATGATATGGTGGCAAGAGATGAAGTATGTTTTAGAGAGATAAAAAAGAGAAAGAAACTAGAGAATATTATTACTAAAACACACACTTACACACTCAAGCACACACCTCAAATATGTCATTTGAGGTGTATTTATAGTACAAATGAGATGCCCGAATGGGCTTGGGCATGGGCCACGTTTTGGACTTAGATTGGACATGGATTACATGTATTATAAAAGACTAGCTTATCATAACTGTTAACCTATTAGCTTAGCCCAATCCACGAGCCCAATGACTATTCTATTACAATATCACACGTTACAAAGTTCCTAGTCGTGAATGACCATCACTTTCTATTAAGGCTAACATTAATAATGATGTAGAACTTGTTGCTTGAAAATCAAAGATGATGGAGCTTGGTATTATTATGGTGGCCGGATTTTTGGTGCTTAAACAAGAAGGAATGAGTTTGTTCTATTTATAAGATCATGAGGAGGTTAGTTTTTAAAATTTTACAAAGCTTACTTAGGAAGTTTGAACACATGTGATCATCTTAAGTGATAAAGGTTTAAAATCAAGAAACATGCCCTTGGTTCCTTCCTTGATAAGCTTCATGATGCTTTCATGAGAAGCTTGATAAGCTTCTTGCATTATCTTCCTTTTACGGAGTCAGTTTTGTCTCGATAATTGCTATCGTTAAGTATTTAAATTACGAAATGTAAAATCGGGTATCGCAAAAATATGAAACTTGTAGAAATGATTAACCTCATCAATATACTCCATAATAAAATATAAAATGATTGATAAGTTTAATTGATCGCGTATACGCTGTTAAAACCTGAAAACGTAGGCTTAAAACGCGTAAAACGCAAAATCGTAAAATGTAAAATTCCAAAACTCTTGAAAGTATCGTAAGAGGTGAAAAACAAATATTTCTCTTGTTTGTAATGTTTTATAGACATATCGGGATATTTGAATGACGTTTAAAACTAAACGTAAATTGTAGACACGGTTTTGTGAAACTTGCAAAAATGACTCGACGAGTGTCAAACTCTCGGGTTATCATGAAAATAGGTTAACTTACGAGAATGTGAGATAAAAATTTCAGGAGTGAATAGTAAAAAAATATCGAAAATGAATAGTAACCTGAAAATGCGAATTGTTACATAATACCCAAAATACCTCTTTAAAACTAAAATTTTAATCTTTTGCTTACTTTCCCGCAAAAAAATATTTTTAAACAAAGTTTTGAAATAATTACCTTAAAAATAGTTTTTGTTTATGAAATTACCCAATTTTTTACATTTTTTTTTCCTTTTTTACAAATTCAACCCAATCCCGTTCTCAAGCCCGATCAATTTGTTAAAGTGCTACCGGTATGATGTTGTTGTCATCTTTGAAGATGATGAAGACGTGTCAATGTCATTTTCTAAACGTTACACGGAAACATTAACCACAATATATCGACTATAACTATTTGCCGCTAAAAAATCTTATGCTATAAACGGGTACACGCCTAGTGCTTATAAGCTTGAATGAAAGTGTGCGTAAAAGTTTTAGAAAATTAATTTATTGCTATCAGGGGCGAATCTAGCACTTACATAGGGTAGACACGTACATACTCTATGTTAAGTTTGAGTAGTGTAATCTTTTTTGTTTTTCACAGAAGTAAAAGCAATATACACTAGAAAATCGCGAGTGCACATATTTTAAAATAGATGAATATTTTGAGTGCATTGTAACACCCCCAAAAATGGTTTGCAGCGGAAGAAAAAGTTTTTGGGATGCTACTTAGTTGGATCATAACACAAGCGAAAAATAATAGCTTTTTCGTAAAATATTTCATTTATTGTAGTAAAACAAAGTTTACAAAAGTTAAATTGTTGCGGAAAAATAGCTCATTGACAAAATGTGGTCCCAATTCATAAATCAGAGTCATCTATGACCATGCCATGCCAATGCCCAAGCGCCTCCAGAGTTAGCTATCGCCCTTTTCATCCTGAAAATACATGCTAAAAAGTCAACACAATGGTTGAGTGAATTCATAGGTTTAGTAAATAAACAGTTGATCACAAGATTTTTCAAGTTTAAGATAAGCCATGGGCTACGTTGTTATACGCCCATAAAAGATAGTTGATATTATTGCACTAAGCTCATGACACCAAACTAACTGCATACACCTAAATTACTGGTGTAAGTAAATAAAATTGCCCCTTTGAGATGTAATAGCCAATTACATAGAGATACCAAATATAGTGCGCCCCGGTTATTTCCGATAACCGAGTCGGGGTCGTCAGTTCCCATAGTACTATCCACGATATTTGCGTTCACTCGCAAGTGATTAATGGTTCATGATGTAGGGGACTTTTGGCAAACAACTTAGGCAGAGTCATAATATCAAGAGTACAGGAAACAGTTTTTCAAGCAATTGTGATCATAAAAGCAGTAGTAGCATGTATTCTCCCCCAAGGAGTTTATAAAACAGTTAAAAGAGTAAAAGTGGGGCTATGAACTCACCTTAGTCCGAAGCAATGCAAGAATCGATGCTATCACAACTAGCATCGGGAAGAGAAACAAAGTAGTACCATAGTGTGGCATCGCACAACGATATAAAAGTACGGGTACAACGGCACGTCATCGGCTCAACCTAGTAGTGTACGATTTATCTCAGAATACGTATCGTAAAGTAAATGAGTTTTCAAAAGATACGTGTTTTAGTTTTCGTGGAATACTCGTATCAATGTTTGTTTAAAAGTATAATGCATCGTATCTTAAAAAGTTTATCATTAATGTTTCGTGTGATGGTAAGAAAACAAGACTCGACAAGTAACTCACACCAAAGCGTAATGACTCACGCCAAAGGTAACTCACGCCAAGGTATAATATATATTCCAATATATTATGAGGAATAGTCAAGAAGTATTGACCAAGACTTACGTCGAGTAAATAATGACAAGGAGGAAGTCGAGACGACAATGACGAAGAAACATGTCAAAAAGTATGTCAATTGGTAAGTTTCAGCATTTACCCATAATCCCAAATAGTTTGTACAAACATGTTTTATAATCAATGATAAGTTTGAATTTGCATTTCAAACGATAAAAGTTTTACCACTTAAAAGAACACTTGTTTAAATTCACGGGTTTTATAACGATAAAAGAGATTTGAAATTTAAAAATATAAGTTAGAATGTTTTTATAAATTTTGGCATGACGCCTCCATTTATAAACCAAGTTTGAAATTACATTATAAATTTTTGTGTCGTTATCATTCACGTAATTATTAGCTTGAGTTTATTGAATAGTTTGTGAGTGTTCCGTGTCTAATATATTAAATTCGATTAGAGTCTAATATATTATACCGTTAAGTCACAAAGTGTCCAATAAGTCAAATGTCCAATACCGAAAATCCAATAACGATACAAATATCAATTCACAATCCGAATATTTAAGTCCAATAATCCAATGTTATAATCCAATATGTGTCCAATGTGACCAAGTCCAAATCCGTTTCAAGTGTATAATACCAAATCACAATTTCCAGTTTATTTCATTCATTTCCAAAGTCGGGTACCGATTCCCAAAGTCACATTCTAACATTTACCGAAATGTACCAATATCAAATAAAACTAGTTAGGCCATTAACCGCTATCCGATAAATATTAGACAAAACAAAGTAATTTCCAACCCTTAATAAATAACACAAACTGCAAACACACTCTTGATTTGTAAACATATCAAACGTACCCTAATAAGCTTAGAGAAAAGTTGGGAGACAAGTTGTACCAATACACACTTTAAAGATTTAAACTCATACTTATATTAAAACCAAAAACTTTATTATTTTTAAACCAACACATTCTTATGACACAAAATTAGTAAAAAAAAACAACTGTTAACAAAATTAATTAAACAACCCTTATTTTCAAATCCGAGACCAAATCGAACTAAATTAACGCTTAGCAATTCCTCAATTATTTCTATACCATGAGACACATATTCATTTATTTTAACATTTTTAAACTACGTAAATCTTATTAATCCAAGATCAAAACAATAAACGGGTTCGAGTCGACCCGACCCGTACTATGACCTGTTCACACAAACACCTTCATTGCATTTTCTTACTCCATGAACATATCACAACAACTTAACTTTACTGATTATGGGCAAATTTACATAGACTCGAGAACAAGGTAACTCAATTCTGCCCCGTGGCTAACACTGCTCAACCAAACTATACGGGTCTAACCTGATCTGTAGGTTTCTTACCCGAAACCAAAATAAACAAAGACACCATTTTACACGACACAAATGAAACACAAGACCATGACCAGTTTATCAATACGAAACTCATTTCCAAAACATGATTTTGATCCATCTCTACCACACGAAACATTAATAGATTACTTTTAATTCGTTTTATGAATCCACGAAAACTACACAACTCATTTATATATTGGGTTTACACAAAACAATAATAAAAATGGATGGGTACCTGCTTACCCAAGGAGCGAGAAAGAAAGAGGAGTGGCGAGATGTGGCTGTGGTGATGAAGGCGGCTACGGCTACAATGGTGACGACTGTGTCGAGGTGGTGACGCAGCTATGGAGCTATACCCGAACCAAACAAATAACAAACCCTTGATAATCACAACCCTAGGCACGGTAACAGCCTCGAAACCATCCAAGAATCACACGGTAGTCCATGCATATCATAACCCAAAATATGCGACGTTATAAAAGTAGATCTAGGACGCGTGGGTGGGTTTCACCGCGCGTGCCCTAGCTCATGATGATCACCATGATCCGATCTACAAACTGGTATAAAGGTTGAATATCCCGATGGCGGTTGGCCGGAAAAGTGACCGGAAAATAGTGGCGGCGGCGTTTTTCGGTGACTGGATTTTATAGAGAGAGATGTGTTAGTGTGAGAAAATGTGTATTAAAGTGGAGAGAGAGAGTGAAATGGGGTTTTTATACCCCTGGAGGACCACTTTTGCCAATTTCCAAAGTTGAGGGAAAGGAGAGTGAAATATCTTAGGGACCATTCTTGTAAAATTTAGTAAACACTTGTCAATATTCGGTTCTGGACTCATTCGGAGGAGTAGACGGACTCGAAAAATTACGTAACTTGCGCCATTGTTCACGAAATCATTTTTCCAATAAAAACGAGTATTTACTCAACCACTTTCTCGCAAATAGAAATAATGATCAATTTGAATGTTTTAACAAAGTTACAAATGTGCCGATACGCGTTGTGTCTAAGTTTTTACGTTTCACAGGATAATTTTCTCGTTCTCGATCCAAATAGGCTCTGAAAACAGGAGTGAAACTTAGCCACATAATTACTATAGTTGATTATTAAAATTTGTTTGAAATTTTACGGGGTGTTATAGTACCTACTCCTTATGGGAACCTCGTCCTCGAGGTTAAGTTTGTGTTAGTCGCTTAGGTAATAAAGGACAAATTTGAAATCATCTAGTTTTGTTTGCAAACGTGACGTTTTTAAATTTATTCGAATAAAAAGAATACTTCAAGAGGCACAATTTCTTTGGATGAAAGATTGGGTAAGAGATTTACATCCTCGAAAGGATCCTATAAAACCGGTTTTTACACGTGATGCAAATAAAACAATTTTGCAAAGGTTGATGTTTGATACTTCTTAGCATAAGAAGTTTTGATAAGATTTGGCCAGAAAATTTTGACGTGTTAGAATAATATTTTTAGGAAAATGTCACAACGCGTTTCATTGTCGGCACAATTGTTATTTAAAAAGAATCCCTCAAAGGTGAAAACGTTATAGAAGAAGATGTGGTATAAATGTTTCCATATGTTTTAAACGTTTATGGGCAAGATTCAGTTGTTAAGGTTATGCTTCTCGGATGTGAATGATATATATGTAAATATAAAGTCTTTAAAATTTTAAGGGAGAACTTGATGTATGTAAGGAAGGTTGCTAAATTTAAGCTTTTGCAATGAAAATTCGTCAAATACGGTTTTAGGCGACAATATGAAATCGGTTCCAAGTTGGAGGTTTTCACGTGAATTCAAAAGTTGTTTCTCAAAATAATTTCAAATACCTTAGCTTTTGTAGATGATCAATCAGTTTTGTTTCTTAGCATTTCTCATTATTGTTTTCAAAACAAAGCGTTTTTTTTTTTTTTTTTTTTTTTTTTTTTTTTTTTTGAAAATTTGATTTATTTTCAAAAGAAAATATCGGTTATCCTTTAAAGTTTTTCAAGTGAGTAAATAGTTTATAAGGAAATTGCAGTAAAGTTTATGAAAAGGTTTGTATAACTACTTTATTGAGTAAGAAGAAAATACTTTTATTATGATCAATCGTAGTTTGTGTTTGGTATTGAAGCAAAAATTTGGTAAGGTGATTTTTAAAACAGCCCATAAAGTAATAGAAAGCGGTTTATCAATGGTAGTGAAATATTTTTGTAAGACATAATTCAGTTTATAAAATAACTCATGTAATAATTTGTAAAATAGCTTATAAGAAAGTATTATATTGTTTGTCAATTTGTAGAAGATTTCGTAGTTCAATTAATATCAAGATGGTTTATAGGGTGGTAATAAAATAGTCAATAAAGTAAAAGCGAATAGTTTGTGAGGTAAGAGTACCAAGCTTTATGGTTTTAAATCGGACAGTGGCTAAAGCAGCTCACCAAAAGGGTAAAATAGTTTATAAGATCGTAATACTTGCAGGAAAAATTTGTTATATAGTTTATAACTTGCTATTGCAATTGTTTGTTGTTTCATAAAATAATAGCAAATTAATCGGTTTATCATACTATGAGAAAATAGTTTGCAAAGTATCAGTAAGGTCATTGTTTATAAAGTATTATTAAAGTCGTAATTTTTTAGTTTAATGGTATAGGAGTAAGTTCTTTTGTAAAATGACCATGAAATGGTCGGTAAAATAGTTGAAAGCAGTTTGCGTTAGATAACGATGAAGTTTATTATTTCATAAGGGGTAGTAGGACAGACAGTTGGTGTTTCAAAAGGGATGAGCGAAAGGTTAGGAATCCGTTCCCAGAAAAAGTGGCTTGAGTTGCGAGCTAACTCTTGGTATGTCTTTAGATCTTTTAGTCGTTCGTTTATTATTTATGTTTAGCGAGGGGTTCCCTTTGTAGATGTCGAGGAGTGCTATTCCTAGAACGGCTAGGGATGTAATGTAGTTCATCGATAGAGTACGAGTTTTGGGTAGAGGTGACACTGTTACCGCAATGGATCACTAGATGACTTCGATCTCAACGTCTATGATAATAGGATGGGATGATGGAGACATGGGTTGCAACAATCCAGTAGTAAAGGAGGTTTATTGATCCAGTAATGAAGACGATAAGTCGATGTGATGGGAAACAGAAGACATGGTATTGTAGCGACCCAAAAATATAATCTAAACATAGAGTAATGTCGTGCGGTAAATAAAATTTAGTTAGTCGTGCATGATCTGCTAAACAATTCTAAATGGTAAATATAATTGTTAACTCGCATCATGCAACATTTCACTGGTTATGTATCATCTGCTCAGCAAATCTCATACATAACCTAGGTACGGAGGGCGCGAAGTGGTGGTGTAAAGTGGTCCATTTCAACATATTGTGGTGTCCTTGCGCGAAGTGGTAGTGTGCATCATCTGCCAAGCAAATCTCCATGCACGTTGCTAGTAAGATGTAGACGCGATGGCGTAGGGTAGTGGTGTAAAATGGTCAGTTTAGAGAGCGTAGCATTGCAATGAGAATGTGTGCCACTTAGGAGGAAAAAGCATCGTAGTGAGGAAATGTTGTGACGTCAGTGTGTGATGTGTAGGAGTAAACCTTTACAACTCTTTTGATGAACACAAATGAAAGTTTTACCATTTTTAGAAGTCAATCAGGAGGTCAAGTGGACATACCACTATTATAACTACTTTCAGTATTGCAACATTCACCTCTGAGTCGGACATAGGTGATCAAGCTATGTCCCACTGTCCCTGGTTGAATATAGGTGATCAAGCTATATTCACCCGAGGTTCAATGAATCTTGCAATGCTTAGCTTAGTTATACTCGTAACATGTCCTAATGCTTTTAAAGTTTGTTATGAAAGATAAACAATTATTTCACTTATGTGGGGGAGAAGGCGTAGCGCAGTGGTACGTAAGCATACGTATAAGTAAAGCAATCATAGCTAATAGTGAGGTTAAGTTGTCAGTAATAAAACACATATCTTATCAAAGATGACTTCAACGAGTCATAAGTGAGGCAATCAGCTTGGCAGGCAGGCATGTGGCGGTCATAGGATTAAGTTTTGTAAAAGTGGTTATAGTCTAGGTTTTGAAAATTTCCTAGTTCTCTATAACCAAGGCTCTGATACCAATCTGTAACACCCCCAAAAATGGTTTGCAGCGGAAGAAAAAGTTTTTGGGATGCTACTTAGTTGGATCATAACACAAGCGAAAAATAATAGCTTTTTCGTAAAATATTTCATTTATTGTAGTAAAACAAAGTTTACAAAAGTTAAATTGTTGCGGAAAAATAGCTCATTGACAAAATGTGGTCCCAATTCATAAATCAGAGTCATCTATGACCATGCCATGCCAATGCCCAAGCGCCTCCAGAGTTAGCTATCGCCCTTTTCATCCTGAAAATACATGCTAAAAAGTCAACACAATGGTTGAGTGAATTCATAGGTTTAGTAAATAAGCAGTTGATCACAAGATTTTTCAAGTTTAAGATAAGCCATGGGATACGTTGTTATACGCCCATAAAAGATAGTTGATATTATTGCACTAAGCTCATGACACCAAACTAACTGCATACACCTAAATTACTGGTGTAAGTAAATAAAATTGCCCCTTTGAGATGTAATAGCCAATTACATAGAGATACCAAATATAGTGCGCCCCGGTTATTTCCGATAACCGAGTCGGGGTCGTCAGTTCCCATAGTACTATCCACGATATTTGCGTTCACTCGCAAGTGATTAATGGTTCATGATGTAGGGGACTTTTGGCAAACAACTTAGGCAGAGTCATAATATCAAGAGTACAGGAAACAGTTTTTCAAGCAATTGTGATCATAAAAGCAGTAGTAGCATGTATTCTCCCCCAAGGAGTTTATAAAACAGTTAAAAGAGTAAAAGTGGGGCTATGAACTCACCTTAGTCCGAAGCAATGCAAGAATCGATGCTATCACAACTAGCATCGGGAAGAGAAACAAAGTAGTATCATAGTGTGGCATCGCACAACGATATAAAAGTACGGGTACAACGGCACGTCATCGGCTCAACCTAGTAGTGTACGATTTATCTCAGAATACGTATCGTAAAGTAAATGAGTTTTCAAAAGATACGTGTTTTAGTTTTCGTGGAATACTCGTATCAATGTTTGTTTAAAAGTATAATGCATCGTATCTTAAAAAGTTTATCATTAATGTTTCGTGTGATGGTAAGAAAACAAGACTCGACAAGTAACTCACACCAAAGCGTAATGACTCACGCCAAAGGTAACTCACGCCAAGGTATAATATATATTCCAATATATTATGAGGAATAGTCAAGAAGTATTGACCAAGACTTACGTCGAGTAAATAATGACAAGGAGGAAGTCGAGACGACAATGACGAAGAAACATGTCAAAAAGTATGTCAATTGGTAAGTTTCGGCATTTACCCATAATCCCAAATAGTTTGTACAAACATGTTTTATAATCAATGATAAGTTTGAATTTGCATTTCAAACGATAAAAGTTTTACCACTTAAAAGAACACTTGTTTAAATTCACGGGTTTTATAACGATAAAAGAGATTTGAAATTTAAAAATATAAGTTAGAATGTTTTTATAAATTTTGGCATGACGCCTCCATTTATAAACCAAGTTTGAAATTACATTATAAATTTTTGTGTCGTTATCATTCACGTAATTATTAGCTTGAGTTTATTGAATAGTTTGTGAGTGTTCCGTGTCTAATATATTAAATTCGATTAGAGTCTAATATATTATACCGTTAAGTCACAAAGTGTCCAATAAGTCCAATGTCCAATACCGAAAATCCAATAACGATACAAATATCAATTCACAATCCGAATATTTAAGTCCAATAATCCAATGTTATAATCCAATATGTGTCCAATGTGACCAAGTCCAAATCCGTTTCAAGTGTATAATACCAAATCACAATTTCCAGTTTATTTCATTCATTTCCAAAGTCGGGTACCGATTCCCAAAGTCACATTCTAACATTTACCGAAATGTACCAATATCAAATAAAACTAGTTAGGCCATTAACCGCTATCCGATAAATATTAGACAAAACAAAGTAATTTCCAACCCTTAATAAATAACACAAACTGCAAACACACTCTTGATTTGTAAACATATCAAACGTACCCTAATAAGCTTAGAGAAAAGTTGGGAGACAAGTTGTACCAATACACACTTTAAAGATTTAAACTCATACTTATATTAAAACCAAAAACTTTATTATTTTTAAACCAACACATTCTTATGACACAAAATTAGTAAAAAAAAACAACTGTTAACAAAATTAATTAAACAACCCTTATTTTCAAATCCGAGACCAAATCGAACTAAATTAACGCTTAGCAATTCCTCAATTATTTCTATACCATGAGACACATATTCATTTATTTTAACATTTTTAAACTACGTAAATCTTATTAATCCAAGATCAAAACAATAAACGGGTTCGAGTCGACCCGACCCGTACTATGACCTGTTCACACAAACACCTTCATTGCATTTTCTTACTCCATGAACATATCACAACAACTTAACTTTACTGATTATGGGCAAATTTACATAGACTCGAGAACAAGGTAACTCAATTCTGCCCCGTGGCTAACACTGCTCAACCAAACTATACGGGTCTAACCTGATCTGTAGGTTTCTTACCCGAAACCAAAATAAACAAAGACACCATTTTACACGACACAAATGAAACACAAGACCATGACCAGTTTATCAATACGAAACTCATTTCCAAAACATGATTTTGATCCATCTCTACCACACGAAACATTAATAGATTACTTTTAATTCGTTTTATGAATCCACGAAAACTACACAACTCATTTATATATTGGGTTTACACAAAACAATAATAAAAATGGATGGGTACCTGCTTACCCAAGGAGCGAGAAAGAAAGAGGAGTGGCGAGATGTGGATGTGGTGATGAAGGCGGCTACGGCTACAATGGTGACGACTGTGTCGAGGTGGTGACGCAGCTATGGAGCTATACCCGAACCAAACAAATAACAAACCCTTGATAATCACAACCCTAGGCACGGTAACAGCCTCGAAACCATCCAAGAATCACACGGTAGTCCATGCATATCATAACCCAAAATATGCGACGTTATAAAAGTAGATCTAGGACGCGTGGGTGGGTTTCACCGCGCGTGCCCTAGCTCATGATGATCACCATGATCCGATCTACAAACTGGTATAAAGGTTGAATATCCCGATGGCGGTTGGCCGGAAAAGTGACCGGAAAATAGTGGCGGCGGCGTTTTCCGGTGACCGGATTTTATAGAGAGAGAGAGGTTAGTGTGAGAAAATGTGTATTAAAGTGGAGAGAGAGAGTGAAATGGGGTTTTTATACCCCTGGAGGACCACTTTTGCCAATTTCCAAAGTTGAGGGAAAGGAGAGTGAAATATCTTAGGGACCATTCTTGTAAAATTTAGTAAACACTTGTCAATATTCGGTTCTGGACTCATTCGGAGGAGTAGACGGACTCGAAAAATTACGTAACTTGAGCCATTGTTCACGAAATCATTTTTCCAATAAAAACGAGTATTTACTCAACCACTTTCTCGCAAATAGAAATAATGATCAATTTGAATGTTTTAACAAAGTTACAAATGTGCCGATACACGTTGTGTCTAAGTTTTTACGTTTCACAGGATAATTTTCTCGTTCTCGATCCAAATAGGCTCTGAAAACAGGAGTGAAACTTAGCCACATAATTACTATAGTTGATTATTAAAATTTGTTTGAAATTTTACGGGGTGTTATATGCATACTCAATCTAACTTACCTTTGCTGAAAAAACAAAAGAATGTAAACAATACATTTTTCTGGTAATTTTATGAAAGACAGAGGCGATTTTGAGGAAGACAAAGGAGGCAATAAGTTTACTTATGCAGGTTAAATGATACGGACTATATATATATTTTTGGCCCAGTAGTGTTTCTTACTCAACTTTTAGTCCACCTATTTTTTCTCCATGGGCCCAACATACTAAAACATATAATTTAAGATCGAAGTATTTCAGTTTTTTTTATCTTTTATTTTTTCTCTTTTTATTTTTTCACTAGATTATATTACAGACAATTTTTTTTCATTGGTTACATTAAAGCTCCTTACAAAAAACTTAAAGGTTTTTATTTACAGTTAAAAACTAGGATTATTAATAATATTCTTATGTTTAATAGGTTTTTATTTACAGTTAAAAACTAGGATTGTTAATAATATTCTTATGTTTAATTTGAGTTCAGTATTCAATATTTATTTTGTCATATGTGTCGTAAATTGGCATGTTAATCTATTTTCGGCTATATTATAGGTCGTTGCATTATAACCTCGTATTAAATGTCGATCTTATAAGCCTGTTATAAGGATAAACCCAACAAACCCGACCTGAACCAACCAAACCAGAAAAACCTGGCCCGATTAAACCAAACGCGAAAAACCAAATTTATTATTTTTTTTTTATCAAAAGAAGTGTATACCCTACTCAGAATTCCTGGGTCCTCCATTGATTGCTATAGTTATGACAAATGTTATTACAAAACGCATACACAATGTTTTCCAGTTTTTTATTAAAAGAAAAGAAAAGAAAAAAGAAGAATAGAAGTGAAGAAGAAAGGAAAAGAAACTACTACTTCCTTTTCTGCTCAGATCTGAGCGAAAGATTTTGTATCCAAAATACCCGAACTTTCCTTTCACTTTCTTTTTCTTTTAAATAATCGCAATAACACAAACCTTTTTAAGTTTCTTTTATTTTCTTTCCTAAATCAAACTAAAAAACACAACGATAAAGATACATTACTTTTCACATTTCTTATTTAATTATCTGAGTAATTTTCAAATACTTACTCTTATTTTAGTGCTTACTAAGGGATAAATCCCCACTATCTATCTAGTTTTATCTAATGGTAGGGATAAACCTAAGATTTAATATATAAACCTAAGTCCATGTTTTTTTCTCCTTTTTCTTTGTCTTTTTGTCTTTCTTATTTATTAACATTTTTTTTCTTTTTCTTTTTTATTTCTTTTTGGAATTCACGTTTATAGTTTAAATTCATGGTTTTTTTTTTGTTTTTTGTTTTGTTTTGTTTTGTTTTTTTTTCACGTTTTTTTTATTTTAAATTCACGTTTTTTTTATTCAAGTTTTTTTTCGCTTTCATACGTTTTCATCTGTATTCATACGTTTTTATTCGTTTTTATAAGTTTTCATCCGTGTTCATATGTTTTCATCCGTTTTTTTACGTTTTCGTCTGATTTCAAACGTTTTCGTCTGTTTTCATCCGCTTTCGTACGTTTACATCCGTTTTCTGACTTTTTGTACGTTTTCATACTTTTTTGTACGTTTATATACGTTTTCGCCTGTTTTCAGACGTTTTTGTCCGTTTTCATACGTTTTCGTCTGTTTTTTACGTTTTCGTCCATTTTTAGACATTTTCGTCTGTTTTCAGACGTTTTCGTCCGGTTTTTATACGTTTTCGTCCGTTTTCATACGCTTTCGTCCGTTTTCATACGTTTTCGTTTGTTTTCTTATGTTTTCAACCGTTTACGTCCGTTTTCATACGTTTTCGTCTGTTTTCTTATGTTTTCATACGTTTTTGTCCATTTTCTTATGTTTTCGTTCGTTTTCGTCCGTTTTCTTTTGTTTTCATCCGTTTACGTTCGTTTTCATACGTTTCGTCTGTTGTCTTACGTTTTCGTTTGTTTTCATACGTTTATGTCCATTTTCTTACGTTTTCGTTCGTTTTCATACGTTTTCGTCCATTTTTCATATGTTTTCAGACGTGTTTTTACGCTTTCGTACGTTTTCGTCTGTTTTCTTACGTTTTCTTACATTTTCGACTATTTTCATCCATTTTCATACGTTTTTGTCTGTTTTTTAAGTTTACAAGTGTTATCGTCCGTTTTTGGACGTTTTCGTCTGTATTTTTATGTTTTAATGTATTTTCATTCGTTTTTATACGTTTTTGTCCGTTTTCAGACGTTTTCGTACGTTGTCATCCGTTTTTTTACGTTTTTATCCATTTTTAGACTTTTTCGTCTGTTTTCAGACGTTTTCATCCGTTTTTATATGTTTTCGTCCGTTTTCATACGTTTTCATCCGTTTTTATACGTTTTTATCCGTTTTTAGACGTTTTGTCCGTTTCAGACGTTTTTGTGATATCACACATGATATCATGTGTGATAACACCATTGATATCACCTGTGATATCATGTGTGATATTACCGGTGATAGCATGTGTGATATCATAGTTTATATCACTTGTGATATCACTAGTGATATCACCTGTCATATCATGTGATATCACCTGTGATATCATGTGATATCAAAAGTGAGATGATATCACATGTTATATCATGTGTGATATCACAGGTATTTGAGCTTACTCAGTTTGTTTATAAAGATGTGTGCTTTCTTCAACCATAACTTCTTCAGTTTGCTGATTCAACCATATATATTTTAAATTCTGTTATAAAACCTGTCGAAACATGCACAATGTATCCATTAAACAGAAAAATCCAACACAAGTCTAACAAAAGTTTCATAACATATTTTGTTTTTAGTTAAACACCTTTTCTAACATTTCATATTATCATAAAACACAAAAATCTTCCTACATATTTCAAAAACACAAATAAGAAAAATGAACATAATCATCACAATAATATGATAAGTGATGTTTATTATCATTTCTTTCATATATACTTGGTAAAATACCAAATTCTTATCACATTTGGTATGAATTTAATATTTCACATTCTTAGTTGAGTATCACAAATAATAACACATATTTGAGGAAAAGTGTAATACTCTTCATCTTTCTTACAGTGTTATATCACAAGAGATAAATAAGTGTCACTTAAAAATATCAAAATGAATAAAAAGGAAGCAAACTATGAAAATAGAGACTTGACATATTCTCAAAATCAAACAAGTGTCACTTAAAAATATCAAAACGTATAAAAACGAATGAAAAGCGTATAAAAACGTATGAAAACGGAAAAAAAGCATCTAAAAACGGACGAAAACGTATAAAAACGAAAGAAAACGGACGAAAACGTCTGAAAACCTACGAAAGCGTCTAAAAATGGACGAAAACGTAAAAAAACGGACGAAAGCGTATATAAACCTATGATAACCGATGAAAACGTAAGAAAACAGACAAAAACGTATTAAAACGAACGAAAACGTAAGAAAACAAACGAAAATGTATGAAAACGGACAAAAATGTAAGAAAACGGACGAAAACATTGGAAAACGGACGAAAATGTAAGAAAACAGGCGAAAACGGGCGAAAATGGACGAAAACGAACAAAAACGTAAGAAAACGGACGAAAACGTATGAAAACGGACGAAAACGTAAGAAAACAGAAGAAAATGTAAGAAAACAGACGAAAACGTAAGAAAACGAACGAAAACATAAGAAAACAGACAAAAATGTATGAAAATGTAAGAAAACAGACGAAAACGTATGAAAACGAATGAAAACGGACGAAAACGGACGAAAACGTATGTAAACAGACGAAAGTTTATGAAAACGGATAAAAATGTAAGAAAACGGATGAAAACAGACGAAAACGTAACAAGACTGACGAAAACGGACGAAAACGTAACAAAACGGACGAAAACGTATGAAAACGTAAGAAACCAGACGAAAACGTAATAAAACGAACGAAAACGTATGAAAACGGACGAAAACGTAAGAAAACAGATGAAAACGTAAGAAAACGAACGAAAACGTATGAAAACGGACGAAAATGTATGAAAACAGACGAAAACGTATAAAAAGCGGAAAAAACTGACAAAAACGTATGAAAACTGACGAAAATGAAAAAAAAGGAAAAAAACGTGAAAATAAAAAATGTGATTAAAAAAAGTACAGATAGTGAGAAAATAAATAAGAAAGATAAAAAGAAAAGAAAAAAACATGGACTTAGGTTTAGACATATTAAATCTTAGGTTAATCACCACCATTAGATCAAACTAGATGGAAGGTGGGAATTTATCCCTTAGTATGCATGAATTTTTGAATATGCAAAATAAAGTGCCTCTTAATTATCTTTATCATTTGTTAATTCAGATATGGATAGATAACCAATGTTACTTTTCACATTTCTTATTTAATTATCTTTATCATTTGTTAATTCAGATATGGATAGATAATCAATGAAATCAACCCGGTTTTAAAAGATGAGATTTGCTATACAATGCCTATTAGGCAATAGTTAAGATGAATATAAAAGAAAATTTAAATTTTATTAAATTAAAAATACATGTATTTGAGGTAATTTATATGTTCATTTATTATGCATTAAATACATAAATACTTTAAATATAAACAAGTATATGTTATTTAATATGCATTAACTATTATCCGGTTGACATTATATAGCAAATCCTTAAAGGATAGCCAGATAAGTTTCATTGGTCTAGAGTAAGGATGGAAAAAACCTGTATCCGATAGAGACCCGATCCTCAAACCCGATTTGACTAGGAAATCTCTGATTGACCGAGAATGAGGACGGGGACAAGGAATCCCCGAATTACATAATTGAGTATAGGGCAGGGATGGGGATAACATCAATCTCTGAATCCGAATCCAAACCCGGCCCCAATCTTTTTAATGTATAAATATATGAAAAATTATATGTATAGCCATACAATACTTACTTTTGTATGTATATTTCTATGAGCATTGATATGTAATGTATATGCATGTGTAATATTTAAGTGATCAAATAGTTTAAAAAGTATAAACAATTAAACACTAATTATTATATATTACTTAACTATTGTTTTGTCTGAATATTCACAGTGCATGTTATTCATATATTATATGTGTTGTTTCAATATCTTACAATGCTTTAAAGTTAGATTAATATTGTTACTAATTTAAATATGAGTGATGTCCGTTTTGAGTTATGGTCAAATTCTTTATACTTTCAATGAGATTGTGTTTTTTATGTTTTCTAGATAACGATGAAAAATCTCGAATCCTCGTAGGAATCCCTAATCTCTTTTGAGAATTGGGATGTAAAATTATTCTCCGATAAAGATGAGAATAGGGATGGGGATGGAAGTAGGAAATAGAAATGGGGATAGAAAATACAGTCATCGAAATCATGGGCGGATTTAAGGGGGGGTCACAAGGGTCATGTGCTCTCTTTGCGAGAAAAATTGTAACGTAAAATTTTAAAATATTTGAATTTTTTTGTAATTTGCCCCTCCAAATACCAATTTATAGTGTAATTTCTAAAAATTATGAAAGTACACCCATCTTGAGAAAAAAATTCTGGCTCCCCACTGCTCGAAATTCCCCACCTATCCCTAAGGAGTCTGGCCAAAGTAGTCAAAAAATAACTTTCGATGAATAAACTGGATATTTCTAAAACGAAAAGTTAACAGCGCGAATACAAAAAGATGACGGTTTGGTACTCCGCCCAAATGTCTATGGTATCCGTCTCCCACGTCAACAAATTAACCTCTTATTTTTCTCCTTTCCGAAGACATACTTTAATTAGCAAAAGATTATTTTCAGCAAAAATGTCACAACAACAATTAACTCACACTTTAAAGTTACCGAGTCAACCCAGTGAACCCGTGTCAGTTATTGCCGCCCCTGGTCTCTCCGACACTGATTTCAGGCGAGTTATTCCAATTATTTTCTATATTAATTTATTGCATTTTGTTGTTGGACATGATCATTTTTATTGAGTGCGGTAATTAGTTCTATTATTTAGCAAATGGTTTTTGTTGGTTTTTAAAGTTGTTAGAATACAATGTCTGACAGATTAGTGGTGAATTTGAAGGATTCAACAAAAAATAAGTGGTAAGCGGACTTTAAAAAATTGCAAAATTAAACTGAGAAAAAAATCACGAAAGGGTTTGTGTCCCGATCGTACCCCTTGTTGTGTGAGAACCTCCCAACCAAATGGATGTAGGTTCAAGACTTCAAGTTCTACTTAATAGATCTGTTGTATATATTGTACTTAATAGATCTGTTGTATATATTGTGAGATAGTTAGTTTTTTTTATTTTTATTTATTTTATTTTTTTAAATAATAATAAAAAGTGTCAAAAAATCATTTTTGCCTCTTATGTTTTCAAAAGAAAAAAGTAACATAAGAAAAAACAACGTTTTTTTTTTTTTTCTCTGAAACCTGCACACATAAGAGGAAAAAAGTATTCTTTGAATAAAACATACAGATAGCATTTGTTGGTTTAGAGAGTGTTTGGGATTGGTTTTTTTTTTTTTTTTTTGGGCTTATGTTTTTGCTCAAGAATTACTTATAAGCTGCTTGAAAATAAGTACTTTGGAAATTAGTGTCAAGAATGAGATAAGTGGGTAATGTATAACGACATAACGTGACTGCTCAGTTGAGTATATATAAAGGTTTCTAGGTTAGCTATGGGGGTTGTAAAGATATTTAATTATCAATATGCAATTTGAAACAAGCAGCTCTCAACGTGCTTACTGAAAACTGTTCATTTTTGGAGCACAGACAGTTTGGATTATCTAATAATGGGACAAATGTAAACTGCAGACCTTCTTAAAAATAAGCAGATTAACAGAAAATATAAACACCCTTCTAATATTAAGCAGTTTGCACTCTAAATTGATTTGGACTGTATGAATGAAATGAAGAAAAGAAGATATGACCTTAAATCTTTGTGTTGGGTATATGTTTTTCTAAAACAGTTTGTCATAAGCAACTCCCAAACTGTTTTCTTTTTCTTTCCAAAAGTGCTTATTTCACAATAAAGTAATCTAATAAGCAGGTTGGTTAAGCAAGCCCAAACACAGGCTATAGCAACAATGTTACTTTTTCTTCTTAAATCATTTTCTCTTTTGGTTTGATATAGTTTTACCCAAAAAAGGTTGGTTAAGCAATCCCAAACACCAGCTAACAGCTAATCTTTAGACAGAGGGAGTCATAAGAAAGAGTTATTGTAATGGTGTTGCGAAAAGCTATAGCAACAATGTTACTTTTTCTTCTTAACTCGAGTCCATTTCATTTCTTGTACATTAGCAACTTGTATACTTTTGTCTTATTTATATAAGTTTCTAGTTTATTGTCCAGCTCTGTATATGATTTACGTCAGTATTGCAGGAATGCTATTGGTTCGTCTTTATTTGAGCAGTGGCTAAAGAACATTCAAAGTGATCAAGGGCTTCTTGCAGATGGATCTCTATCTCTAAAACAAGTGCTCATTCAGGTACTATAGGTCTTCAAGCGATACAAACATTTTATCTCTTACTGGTATATATTGATGTCGTTTTTTATGTTTGATCGGTTTGTGACCTAGGGGGTGGACATGTTCGGCAAACGTATCGGTTTTCTCAAGTTTAAAGCAGATGTCATTGACAAAGAAACAGGAAAAAAGGTACCTTTACTAATCTCAACTTGTTCCTATGTTTATACGTTAATTTGCATGTATTTTCTCTTAGGTTCCAGGTATTGTTTTTGCACGTGGACCAGCCGTAGCTGTACTAATCCTACTGGAGTCAGAGGGAACAACTTATACTGTGCTTACCGAGCAGGTTATTATATAAGTCTTCACATGTCAGTAATCAGATAGTGAATTTACTATGAGTTGAATTAAGGCTGATGGCGAACATGACTTTCAGTTTTGTACATATTTAAGGTTAGGGTGCCTGTTGGGAGACCTGTTTTGGAGCTGCCAGCTGGGATGTTGGATGATAATGGGGGGGATGTTGCTGGTACAGCAATACGTGAGGTTGAAGAGGAGACTGGAATTCAGTTACATCTAGATGACATGGTTGATCTCACATCCTTTCTAGACCCGTCCACTGGATGCAAAGTTATCCCCTCACCGGTATGTGCATCATTACGCATATTGTGTAACCACGTGAATACTGTGTAATGTGTGTCTGATTATATGTTTCTGATGGTAGGGCGGGTGTGATGAGGAACTGAGCTTACTTCTCTACAGAGGAAGTGTAAGTGCCGATGTCATCAAACAACTGCAGGGAAAAGAAACTGGGTTGCGGGAACATGGGGAGCTGATCAAAGTTCATGTTGTTCCTTATGACACACTTTGGCGCATGACTCCTGATGCAAAAGTATTGATGTCTGTTGCCATATATGAAATGGCCAAAAGAGATCGTTTGCTGCCTGTCACGAACTGATTTGCATGTTTGTTGTGTTAACTTTGTTATAGTCTACTCTTTTGGTGGAGTTCTTTAGGATCTTACATTGTATCCTGCAGAGACAAGTGTGGAATAACATTCTTTTATCTGTTGATATTGTGAAAAAAATGAGTCCCCTTGTAACCTCAAGAAATGATGGGTCATTTCTGGATCCTATAAATACATTGATTAACATTAGAGATAACGAGTGGGGAAACCCGCGCGATGCAGCGGGATTACTTTTGTAGACGTGAATTTGGAACTGATGAATGACCGGAAAATTTGTTTGTCTATTTATTTGGTTAAAGGACTTACTTTGTAACGACACTTAAACCTTAGGGACTATTTTTGCCAAACTGCTATATATAGTTATTAATTTTACAGGACTTACTTTGCAGCGATACTTAAACCTTAGGGACTAGGGACTATTTTTGCCAACTTGCTATAAATAGCAATTAATGCTAAAGGACTTACTTTGCAACGACACTTAAACCTAAAGGGTTATTTTTGCCAAGTTGCTAAACATAGCAATTAATGCATACCCACTTTGAGGGAAATGTACTCCTCATATTTAGAGCATCTGCAATGCATGACTTTTTGAAAAGCTTGACACTATTCTACAAAGTCTTTTAACGACTTGATTGCATTGCGAAAGTGAGCTTTTCCAAAAACTTTTACAAAAGACTTGGTATTCTCCAAGCGTTTGAAGGTGTGTACTATATTCGTATAATAATCAATTTTTATCATATAACACTTCTTTTCTTTGTCTTTTTCTATATCCAAAAAGCTTTTGTTAAAAGCTTTTGCATTGCAGGAGTTTACAAGGAAAAGGTTTTGACACTAGAAAATTAATGAAAAAGATGAGGTGGAGATGATAAAAAGCTATTGCAAGTTTGAGCATTGCAAATGCTCTTAGTATATATATAGATATATATAGAATGGTTGGAATTTCTGTAAACTTGTTTGGCGAGAAAAGACAATTTATCTATATTATGTACAAACTTCTTTAGCTCAAACTTTGGTATATGATTTGTCATGAAAATATCCCACTAAATAAATCAGATCCAAAGTAAGATTAATCTCGGCAGTCACCACTTTAACTTCAACCTCAGCACTATCAGCTTTCTCTCCACTCACTCTCTCTCACTTTTCACTCACAATAATTACAACCCCCTCACATTTCATTAAAATACTCACTTTTATACAAACATACACACTAAATACCTCACACACTATCTCACAAACTAAATAATACTCCCTCCGTCCCTAAATAAGTGTCCAGTTGGACTTTTCAAAGTCAAACTGGATCAACTTTGACCATATCTATTTTTGCGAGTGTTATATAATACTTGATGCAAAATATATGAATTGATTGGGTTTTAAGTGTGTTTTTCATTGATATAGTTTTTCATCAAGTATTATATAACACAAAAAAAATATTTACGGTCAAAGTTGAACTAGTTTTACTTTGAAAATTCAAACCGGACACTTGTTTAGGAACGGAGGGAGTAAATAATAAAAACACTTGAGGGACCCATTTTTGCACACTCCCCTGTTAGGTGAGGAGCTCACCGTTCGTGAGTTGTTTTGGCTTGGGTCACGCAGCACTCCTCCCTCTCCCGATAAATGTCACGCGTGGCAATGACAAAAAAAATGCTCTCACGCTCGTTGCTGGGAGCAACCTAATAGTCTACAAATGCGCACCAATGGAAAGTATTGTAAAAAGAGAGCAAATTAGACATGAAATCTCATCGACACCAATTACCAGCCACCAACCAGTTGAGAATTTAAAAGGACCGTCATGATGTAGACTCAAGAGAAGTCACGCCAGACTCGGAAATAGGGGGTCGAAGATAGGGAGAAGTATTGAGAAGTCATGATGTAGACGCGTCGTTGGTCACAAAAGGGAAGATGTTGGTCTTCCCACTGGCGCTGAGTTGGCGGTCATGTTTGGGGTCACAATTAAAGCACAAGGTACGATCGCGTTTTCGCGAGAGCTCGCGTTGTCCACCTTTGGCATGAGCCACCATCGACATTTTCCAAAAAAATATGAATGTACGCAAACCAAATATTACAAGAAGCAAACATCGGTTTAAGTCTTCTTAATTTGTTCTAAGTCATCATAACTTAAAGTTAGTATAATATTGGTATTACCTTGTTTGACATTTAAGTTATCGTCGTATATGTTAGTTTTTTTTTATATTAGCAAGTCTCTGACACATCTTGCGTACATTTGGTTCCATTTCATTTCTTTTATATTAGCAACTTGTATACTGGTTTTTCGATTTTATGTTCTAGTTTATTTTTCATCCCGGTATATAATTTACGTCGGTGTTGCAGGAGTGCTATTGGTTCCTCTTTATTTGAACAGTGGCTGAAGAACATTTAAAGTGAGAAAGGGCTCCTTGCTGGTGTGACTAATTTTTTAGTTTATGTGCTGAATTGCATATGTTTTTTTAGGTTCCAGGTATTGTTTTAGCACGAGGACCGGCCGTAGCTGTACTAATCCTACTTGAGTCAGAAGGAACAACTTACGTAATCACCTCACAGTTCTAAGGATTAAATGGTAAAGTTACTTTGTTTTGGCCAAAGGCTGGCAAACGTTGCTCTAACATGTTACGTGTTTAAGGTGAGGGTGCCTGTTGGTAGGTGTGTTTTGGAGCTGCCAGTTGGGATGATGGATGATAATGTGGGTGATGTTGTTGGTACAGCAATCCGTGAACTTGAAGAGGAGACTGGAATTCAGTTACATTTAGATGACATGGTTGATCTCACGTCATTTTTAGACCCGTCCACTGGATGCAAAGTTTTCTCCTCGTCGATATGTGTATCACATAACCTTATTTGCTGTTTTTGTGCTTAAGGACATCATCTTATGCAAATCCGTCGAAACACAAGAGAACAAGTTTTTTATTTTATAGAACGTGTTTTATTATTAGTGTTAGTCTTCTTTGTATGTAAGATAGCCAATTTGTGACCTTTATGATAAGAACCTAAGCAACAACCATAAATGTAGGCATAATGCTTAACCACGTGAATATGAGTAATGTGTGTTTCTTGTTTCGGGTGTAGGGCGGATGCGATGAAGAGCTGAGCTTACTTATGTACAGAGGAGTGTAACTGCATATGTTATAAAAAAACTGCAAGGAAAAGAAACTGGACTCAGGGAACATGTGGTTCTCTATGATGCGCTTTGGCGCATGACCAGTGGCGAAACTAGGAATATATGATGTTGGGGGCAAAACTTTTTTTTTGACAATAGCAATAAAATGCGGAAGAAAAAACTAGAATCGTAAGGATAAATCGAGTATTTTTACTTAGAGACGAAGGATTTATAAGGCTTTTGAGTGTTGAATGTTGGGTTTTAGTATGTGGGTGGGGGGCAATTTGAGTTTTGGGCGGGGGCACTTTCGAAAAAAGGTCAAAATTAAAAAAACATTACACTAAAATCTCAACTTTTTCGGCTAGCCATGGGGGGCACCGGTCCCCCATATTTACTTAATACATCCGTCCCTGCGCATGACTCCTCATGCAAAAGTATTGATGTCCATTGCAATATATGAGATGGCCAAAAGAGACGGTGGCAAAAGTATTGATGTCCATTGCAATATATGCAAAGAAGCATTTTACTGATTTGACGTAGGGGTTTAGGATCTCAAGATGTTTCCTGTAGTCAATACACATTCTCCAGTTACCATCCTTTTTCTTAACCATCACAATTGGGGAGGCAAAGGAGCTTTGACTATGCCTGACTACACTTGAATCCAACAATTCTTTAACCATAACCTCAATGGCATCTTTTTGGGTGGGAGAGTGCCTATAAGGTCTCATATTGATCACAGGGGTACCTTCTTTTAATGGTATTCTATGATCATGGATCCTAGTGGGAGGTAGGCTTTTGGGTTCTTCAAACACATCTTGGTATTCATCTAACAAAGGATCCAAGATACCTGTACTGGGTGACAACGACACAGCATTCAACATACCTCTGGGATACACGCAAAGAGCCATAGTATCACATTGAGCCCTCTCACATTGCCTACCAATCATCCATTGAGCTGCTGACTTTTTTGTCCCCCTAAGTCATAAACTTCCCTTGATAAGTAAAAGCCATCCTTAATTCCTTGAAATTCCATCTAATTTCCCCCAAGGTGGATAAACATTGAACTCCTAATAACATTTCAACCCCCCCCCTTCAGTGTGTGCTACCTGAATCTACCAAAATGTGCAACTCAAATTTCCTTACATAACCATTGACTCTCATTGTTTGATAACTGTATACACCTATTATAGCATTCAATGAAATCTGTGGTACTATTTCTTGGTCTAAGGTTGGTGTTGGTTGCCAAATAAGCTCTTCAACCAAACACTCCTTTCCAATTTCCTCACTAACAAACTGTTTTGCAAACCAACACAGAAAAAACTCATTGATTGTTCTTCTGACAAGTCAACCCTACATAACAATCTATCATAAGCATCAATATACTGATTCACTGGACCTGTTTGTTTCAATTTCTTAATATCAGCCAAAGGATCATCATAATGTACCCCAAATCTTGCTAAAATTGCTTCTCTATACACAGGCCAAGTAACATTATCATTCAAAGTCTCATTAACTGTCTATGCCACATAAGTACAATATCATAAAGATAGATAGAGATCAGGTTTACCTTATTCTCGTCAGGCACATTATCCACCGTAAAGAACTATTCACACTTTTACATCCAGTTCCTGACATCATCACCACCAAATTTAGGGAATTCAATCTTAACGGCCCTGATAAACTACATGTTATGCCTCTGATTATCCCCAAGATTCCTAACCACCAGACCTGGATTCTCATTGACAGTTACAGCTCGCATTTCTGCTCTCGTTTTTTCCATCTCCACCCTCATAAGCCTAGCTATGGTTTCCCTCAATCCATCTTCTTCACTGTTACTGGTACCAATGATTACTGAAAGTGAATCAAAAACAGAGTATGGAAGTAACTGATTGTAACAAACTGTAACTAACTGTAACTTATTTACAAGAAACTGACTCAAGAATACGTTTGTGTGATTGGGAAACGGATAAATGAATCATTGTGTATGTGTTTTTTTTTATTGGAAAGCGCAAGAAATGAAGTGGTGGTTGAAGGTGGTATTTATTGGCGATCAGTGGATTGTAACAGAATGGATGAATCTACCCAGAAAAGTGGTTCTAATACCACTTGTAATGATTTTTCTAGAAATCAAAGATTGAAATGAAGAAAGATCAAGATAATCAACAGGAATTCTCAATATATAAAGATAAGAACTTGAATTGAAGATCAAAGGGATTTGTTATTGAAAGAGGAATTGTACAGGATAAGAGTTTGTATTACAATTGATTAGCTACTTGTAACTGAATCTAATGTATGTATTTATACAATGAATGATGGATGAAAGTGAAAATATATTGGCGGGAAATACAGTTGTGACTTTGTTGTTGATGTTTGACTTTTCTCTTGGATGTGCTCTTTGACTTTATTTGACTTTCTCATTTTGTACCCATAACATCTTGAGTAGATTTTTTTGCTGCAATAACCAAACCATAACCCGTAACATTTTTTCGAACCAGTGACTAAAAATTATAGTAACCAGAAGGTGCTTCACAGAACCCAACCATCTCATCTAATAAGTTTCGAGACAAATGCGAACTCACCGACTCACTATACACACAATAAAAGCAATATCACTTGTGTTATATTCTGTGTTGGTTAACTATACACACAATAAAAGCAATATCACTTGTGTTATATTCTGTGTTGGTTGTATCAGGAAGGCAACACTGTCACATTTACAAATTACAAGAAGACATCTAGAATCTGTTTTGAATTTCTAAATTAGACAAAAATAAATGTATAAGCAAAACAGGCCAAGTGCGGGCCGTTTATTCATAGCAGATGTAACATTTATGTGTGGAGTACAACACTTTAGTTTTGCCTTATTGATGTATCAAAATGGATAATGTGGTTACAATTTATGTTAAACTTTACTGGATACATAATCTGAATCAGTTGCTTCCCATATCGTAGTACCATCACACGTGCAAAGTTTCTTGTAATTCTCACCAACTCCCGCACTTCTTGCTATAACTGCTGCTGCAAGCCCGGTATCAGACCTGTCTTCACTTTCATACACTGCTATTGCTCTACCAATAAGATCAGCAATTTTAAGGTTCTTTTTCACACCAGAGAAAAAGGCCTCGCCTTTCTCATCAACCTCTAGTGTTCCCAGGTCACCAAGCGCCTGAAATCAATATATACTTGCCATATCATTAACACCATCATTATCATATCATAAATTGCAAAGGAACCAAGTGAAATGTAAACATGCTGCTGACCTTTTCTTCTGATATCTGCTGCTTGGCTGGATTAAACACTTTGCCAGTACTAGCAGCACCACGAGTAAGATCACCAAATTCGTTTATGGACCAACCATGCTTTCCAGGTGACAATCCACTAAAGTTGGCCTCGATTCTAGCCAGCTCCATACTCACTTGGGCTAGGCGAACTACTCCAAAAATTTGTGGGCCTTTAAATTCAGCAACAGCTGCAGATATCATGACTTCTGCATGGCAAAATGAGCAGCGAGAGAGTTCAATCCCATATAAATGTCCCACAACAAAATGCTAACATGCTGTATATTTGGGTGACTCGGAAACCTCAAGCCATCTTTTACACAACATTACTTAACCAAAAAAAATGGAATAAATGGCACACATATGTGTGATATGTATGTAGGTGTAGGTACATGCAACTAGTCCCTCGCTGCCGACATCTCAATTGATGGTAACGGTAGAGGTGAGTTCTTCAATTTGATATTGGAAAAGAGTATGAGGATGGGGACTAGTAAAACTGTAAAAGTGGTCAACAAAAGAGTCCGTTTGCACAAGTGCACAACACGGTCGTATTTTAGGGAATTTACAAAAATGGTCATAAGACAGGTCGCGCATCATGGGTCCGACCGACTCATCTAACCAGGGAACGCAACATGCCTGGTTGCGATTAAAATAATGAAAGTCAGGTGACATGCAGTCAGGTGAGACCCGTGCAACCCGGAAGCGTGTTAACTTTTTTGTTGACTTACTATATAAATAGTTAAATATAGTCATTAATATAATACAGGTTTCGCAACTTCTATAGTAGACATGTGGCATCTAGTTATTGTTCAGCTCAGTCGCACGCACATCTTTTGGAGTGCTACCTGTGCCTTGACCCATTTTGAAATTTGCTTAAATACGACGTCATTGTGTAAAGGTTGTTGGTATTTGATGGTTTCGTAATTTTCCCTCTGCAGCCCGCATACTGGTAACTTTATATACACACATTTTGGTCAGCATTATGGCTTGGGTGGACCAAAGTTTGAAAGATTACTATGGGCATTAATGTAAACAGAACTTCAAATAGGGAACACTCAGAAATCAAAAGCAACTCAAGAGATACGAGGCTAAATACTCATATACTCTGCAATACAAGGTCATTGCTATAAGTCACTACTTACCAATATGGGCACTTCCTCAGCCCCATTATGAAAGACCATTCAGCTCAACATTTCACACGAAGCCACTTACCTGACATCCTAGTTCATGTTTTGTCTTTAGACACGACTATTTAGCATAAGATACACCCAAGAAAAGAGCATATTAAGGCCTCGTATCTCTAGGTCCATATACTGAATACAAGGTTCAATGATGCTAAGACGTGAACAATGACGATTGGCGCAACTTCGTTACTACGGCTACTTGTTCTTAAATAAATAAAAAAAGAGTAGTAGTAATAATAATAATCAACAGCCACAAACATAAAAATAAAGGAATTTCAGAACCAACCTCCTGGCAACCCTTGACCAATTAGCCGGGCTTTCCGGCCTGTCTGCTCCAAGGCTTCAGTCATGGTCTTTACTGGTGATGACCCAAAAATTCTAACCACTTGATTGTTCAAATCAACATCAACGCTCTTAATCCCTAAAGCAACAAAAAAAAAAAAAAAAAAAAAAAAAAAAAAAAAGAAGCAACTTAGTTAGGTAAGATACTGATCACATAAAACAAGTCTTCCTACATATTGAATTCATAACACTCACCATCAACTGTTTGTAACTTATTCTTGACATTTTTAACACAACCTTCACAACTCATATCCACCATATACTCTGTCTGCAACCACATAAATACATCTCAGAATACCATCAATATTGATTCTAAAATGTTTAATATTAGAGTTTGCATCGGTAAGTTGACATTAGCTTAACTATTCCCAAAAGAAGAAAACAAGTGACTTAAAACCTCTGCAATCACTAGTATAATAATCACATTCAATAATCATTTACTTAGGTGACCAGGAGGGCTAATGGAAATTGCTTATTCAAGTTATTCATATACTTTTGCAAATAATCAAAACCAGCTGTAACAAAATGCGATGCAAGAGACACTGGTTGGACTTGCTTCTACAGTAAACACGATGATTATTCAGTATTATCATTTGTAATTAGGGAATTGCGCTTATCTGATAATCATATTAAGGGGGTGTTTGTCTTAGCTTATTTGGTGGGCTTTTGAGCTTATTGAGATTGTAATAAGCTCAGAAGTTCATTATTAATAGCTTATAAGCTCAAGTTGATGAGCTTATAAGCCATATGCTTATAAGCTCAGGTGGATAAGCTTATAAGTTATTAAAAAATGAGCTTACGAGCTTATTAAAACTTCAATAAGCTCAAAAGCCCACCAAATAAGCTAAAACAAACACCCCCTAAACAACGATTGAAACTAATCATTTCATCCTCAACTAATATTACTTAAAGTTAAGTATTTGAATCCTCAAATAATCATAAGCAGTTTCACTTCACCCATATGCTAAAAAAGTGCGAGGTATTGCATCAAAACTCAATTCAAATCAAATTAACAACTAAACAAATAAGCCAACCCAAAACAAAAATAGAAATCTGACCATAACTTCAGGTAACTCCGCATCAACCTGCAAAAAACAACCAAAACACAAATTAAAACCAAAAACCCAAAAACACCTACAAATTATATATATAAAAAAAAGTTAAAACCTGTGTGGCTACTTTATCTTCCATTTGAACAGCAGAAGGAGTGTTTGTAAAATTCTTGACTAACCCAATTCGATTTGGGCTTAAAAATGATGAATTTGAAATGGGTTTTATGTAATTATTATTTTTATAATTTGATGATGAAGATGAAGATGATGATGGAGATAATGAGTTCAAAGCAAGAGCTGCTGTTATGGCCGTCGTTGTTGACGTTACTGCAACTGCTGTTCTAAACAAACCCATTTTAGATTATTTATTTGAAGATGTTGTGGAATTATTAAAAGTTGTTGCATTGGTACTTCCAGATGTGTCTTGAATGTGTCATGCTGTGTCATCATGTATTTGTGGTTTAGAAAAAACGAGTGTGGGAACCCGCGCGATGCAGCGGGATTGGCTTCAAAGGACTTACTTTGCAGCGACACTTGAACCTCAGGGACTATTTTTGCTAAGTTGTGAAACTTTGCATTTAGTGTTTGGACGTATTTTGTAACGACGCTTAAACCTCAGGGACTGTTTTTGCCAAGTTATGAAACTTTGCATTTAATGTTTGGACTTACTTTGCAGCGTCACTTGAACCCCAGAGGCTGTTTCTGCCAAGTTGAGAAACTTGGCATTTAATGCGTGTGGTTGGTTTCTCTCTCTTCCCCGACAAATAGTATATATAGTAATGACATGTTGTTTACAAAATGTTTTTGGTAGATACTGAATCAAAGTTTATAGCTTAGAGCATAAGGTATCGTGGATACTAATAACACGTTATTGGTATGCCACCTCAGCGCCACATCATACACCTCCCAATAACTCACCAATAACTAAAACACCCTCCTTCATAATACACCACTAACATGTTATTGGGTCCCACAAAATACCCCACTAAAATTACCCACTCACTCACAATTAAAAAAAAAAAAAAAAAAAAAAAAAAAAAAAAAAACACAAAGCATCACATATGGCGTGAGCCATTCAAATGGCTCAAGGGAAGTTTGGCATGCAAATGGCTAAAGGGATGGTAAGGCAATGGCATGTGATTGGTATTGTTTTTGGTTTTGGCATACCAATAACACAAGCATACCTTGTGCTCTTAGTTCAAAAAACATAAAAATAAGGGGCAATTTCATATTTACCCAATTTAAACATGAGAATGTCATATTTACCCAAAACATGCTTTAATTGCATTGTACATCATGCATTCAAAAATTGTATTTTGGGTATATATGACATTTTCATGTTTAGATTGGGTAAATATGAAATTATCCCTAAATAACAAGGAATTTTATTATTATTTTATTTATTTATTTATTTATTTTAACAAATAAGTTCTAGGGGGCTTTTTAATGAGCTTAAGAGTTGTCCACTACATGAAGGCAACTCTGCACAAGTCCAAACTGTAGCTAAAGTCCACTCTACAACAAGCTCAAGACCAAAACTGCAGTCCTAACACAAGACTTATATTATGCTTTGTAGTTGTCTAACTCCATGTAACATAATGTAATCAGTAGCTAGCTTAGGTTAGATGTTTCTAGACAAGATTTAGATTTTCAAGATTAACCGACTCTAATTATTAGGAAACTTAAGAGAAAAATAATCTGTTGAAAGGTAGAAAGTAAATACTTTCCAAGTTAGGAACCCTCTAAAAAATCACAAACTCTCAACGGCTATTTTGAAAAAGTAGTTATTCATGAACAATACTTAAATAAATTCCCAGCAGTACCAAGTTATGCTAGCAGTACAAATATTTTGCCTAGCAGTACAAACTTTTCCAAAACATTTTCTAAGCATCATTAACTCATTTTTCTTACAAAACAATACTGCATTGAGTTTAAAGAAAGGATTAAGTGTAAAGGAAGACACTCAATCAAAGTCTGGTCTCATATGACCTCTGGTTGTGTGAAAACCAATAGTTTCAGTACTTAGTACTAACTGTGACAGATAGACTCATTCTAAGAGCCTTCTTGACAGGGTTTCCAGCTCGTGGCAATTGTTACCTCTAATACAGAAGTGTTAGATTTACTTTTGCTCACTGTTCTCAATGCCAGAGCTCCTTGGAGTAACAAACTATCATGAAACATGATAGAATGGCAAAGAGTGGGTTAGATCAGAATAAACTATCTAACTGTAATCATCAATTCACTTTCAATAAAGGTCTAGATGCCTCATAATGCTTTGGCATCTACATGATCATTGGCACAACAAATCTATGTCATGTGGCTGTTCACAGATATAAAGGGGAGTCAACCACACCATTTACTAGAATTGCCAAGGTTTCACACATCTTAATCCATTCAAAGTGCTGTGACTTGCCTACAAATGTTAGTCTAAAACTAAAGAAAACACAAAACAGAGTATTTTCATTATAACAGGACAAAGTATGACTAACATTTCAAAAGAAAGGAAATTAAATTCCTTTGGGGACCTAAACCATCGCTGGCTTGGATCTAGGTGCTGTGATTGTTGTCTATTCCAATTCCTTTGGTTTCCCCTAGGAGTAGATGATCTTTCTCTAGACCTATACATCTCAGCATACATGAATGTGTTCCTAAATGGTTTTGCCTTTTGTTTAGATTGGACAGTCTCTACATGTGGAACAGATTTAATTTCACCATCTGAAGAAGTTTTGACTTGTGAGGTATCAGAAGTGTCCTTAACCTCACTAGTCACTTCTTTTTCATCCTTTTTAAGCCCATAATGCATTTCAGGTTCTTTAAAGTACTCTATTCATGTGCTAGAAAGCTCAAATTTAGGAGGTTTGTATAAGCCTGAAGTGGGTGATGCAACATTATTGTATCCTAAACCTTTTCCTGGTTTAAGTAGACCAGCCTCTATGATCCCATGTGAACAATCTTTTGAATAAGAATATTTGTCCACACGAGCTTGAATGTTATTGTTGGGTCTAATAAATTGACCCAATCACCTTGAACAAGATTTGAAAATAAAATAGCCTAACTCACTAAATAAATAGTGAGTGACTCACTGATAAAGAAATCAGTGAGTGTTGTTCAGTGTTCTTTACTTACTGATACGGTGTCAGTAAGTAAAATATATGAGCTACAAACAACACCAGTGACACTGAGATTTTGACAAATGTCTCAGTGATCCTGAAGACGCTATCTCTACATACAGACTGAAAAATATGGGTGGGAACTTCCAAGAGAAGAAGTCAAACAAGTACAAGACTTTACCAAAGAAGTGAGAACATTGTTATGACTCATTCAAAAGAGTGGTTGGTGCTTTTCCAAAAGTAGAAGAAGATGGACCACATGAGGGACCACATGTCACCTACCACCACAAGTCTTTGTATCTTTTGTTCATATAAATGTCTGTAATTGTAATAGATAGGTATGCATTCTAAAAAAAACACAATACATAGTATTAGTTGTTAGGATCATCCTCTTTTAAAACACAAGCATAGCTTGGATCAATGAGAGTTTATTTGTCATTCAATGGGGATAATATACCGAGATTATCCCCGTGAAAAAGTTAAGGATGTTATCATGTAGTCTAGTTGGTATTGAGAAATCTTGTAACAATTGTTATTCATTATTAATGAATTTGTTCTTTATTTTATCAAGATTTACTCAATTTTTTGGACCAACAAGTGGTATCAGAGTGGGTGGATTATTCTCATGATCCATATCCGTTCATAGACTGCTGATAACATTCTCCATAGTCAAAAAAATCAAGTGTGAAACCTTCAAAAACTGCTACTGTGATAGCAATTTTTGAGGGGGAGAGACTCACTGATATTGACTGTTTGACAAAAACATATCCAAAAATTTGCCACTGATTGAAATAATCAGTCAAAAAATAACACACTCATATCCTTTATCCATACAAAAAATCATATATCCAACACAAACAAAAAAAAATCCTCATTCTCCCAAAACAAAAAATTCGCATATCCAAACCACCCAGATATCGATCTAAACAAAACCATCACAAATCCTCACACCTTCATATTAACTGATCAAAACATCACATCCTACTCTATCTTTGATCTAAACCAACACAAAACAAACACACTGCATCAGACCCAAATCTCTATCGGAAAAAAAAAAAAAAAAAAAAAAAAAAAACCATCACAAGAACATCAGAAGCAGCCATGGCGATGACAGTGGTGGTTTTTCGCTTCATGAACTTCTCATAAAAACCCTCATCACAGTAAAAACGACTAACCACATCAGTGGTTAAACCATAAATTAAAATGGTGGTCGAGATTAAGAGTTGATAATAGGGATAAGAATCGACGGTGGTTTTAGTTAAGAAAGAAAATGGATTTGAAAATTGATTTGTGATTTGGAATATAGGGTTAGCTAGGTAGTACAAGGAGTGCATCAGGGAGTATGAAGATTGAGTCAGGGTGCGTTAAAAATCAAAGGTTAATGTTTTTTTGGTTGAGCATGAATAGAACCCTGAATTGAAGTTATGTATAAAAAAAATGGTTCATCAGTTGAATAAGGAGTGGATTTGTGATTTGTTATTTCATTGGAGGACTTGTTATTTTGTGAGTGGAAACTGAAAATGGGTCTGTCAAAGATTGAGTCAAAGACTCAGTATGTGATAACAAAGAAGAAGTGGCCGCGGATATGGAATCAGGGAGTGTCCAAATATCAGGGAAGAGTATGAAAAATCGGGGTAACTGATGAGATGAAAAAAGGGTGGTTCAGTATGAAGCTACATCAGGGAATGTTAAGATAGTTTTCAGGCTAAACTTTTACATCATGACTCAGCGTGATAAAGATCAAAATTGTAAGAACCCGCAAATTTCACAAGACATTTATACAAATCAATGCCGATTTTGGCAGTATATTTCTTTTTATGAATTACGAATCTTATAACCGTTATGTGAAGCGTAAACACGAACTATTTTTGAGACCGACAGGTATTCCAAATCTATTTCGAACCACTTTTGACTTAACTAACCTTTATTAACTTAAATTAAATTATTACATTTTACAAATAATATTTCAAATTATTTCTTTTACTTTTGGGCTCAGTAACTCACAAAACCAAACTATCCCTTTTATATTTCTTAGTTACGCTTGACCAAATTTTCTAAGTCCAAACATCCCCTTACATCACTTATTTTCATCTAGCTCTAGAGTCTTATTTAAACACTCATTGCCATACTTGCTTTTATTATTAGAAGAGACCATGATGCTAAACACATTACCTTGTGTGTATTACCAAGTTAACAAGCCACCCTTGCTTTCCTTCCCCCTCTTACACGACACACATGCTTCCAAGACACACACATGCTTTGACTTCCCTCAACTAGTCCCTAGATCATTATTAAACTAATTTAAGCTTCACCTTATTCCTTTTTGACAAAAGTTGGCAAAGTAGAATATTTTGGCTTCCTTACCTTTGTGAACGAGTACAACACAAAACAAGTGAAATGTCAACATCATCTTTGGCCTAGTATTTCTTGTGTGCGTGTGTAGGATCCTAGGAGACAAGGACTAATCAAGCTACAACACTTCTTTTTGACTTCACCTTGCGTGTGACAATAAACCAAAACAAACACAAAGACTACTAGCTCAAGCCACTCTATGTTAATATTATAACTCAAATTAGCATGCATGTGTAGAAGAAGTTGTGATCCTTTCATCATTTGCGTATGACCTCAACCCAAAAACATGAACATAAAATACTCACCTAGGACATATTAGCATGCATGCATGTGTAAGACAAAAGCAAAGCAAATGATATTTTTTTTGGGTGATCACACGAGTACAAGACAAACAAAGGAAATAAGAGTACCACCAAGCCACCCTACATGCATTTTATATTAAGCCTAAGACACAAGACACTACAAGACTACTCTAGCCTATTATTATATTGACCTAAGCATTGCAAGTAAATACCATATGTTTTTGTGATGGATAAGTATCAACAAAAGCAACACACCAAACCTTTGGTCCATATGCATGTTTGAATGCATGAGTAAGTTGGAAACTAAAGTAAACATGGAAGTTCTATGTTTCTGTGGTAGAGGTCGAGTACACAAGCAAACCAACAAAAACAATCTCATTTTTGTCTAGGCAACACGTACTACAAAATACAAATTATAATAACCTAAATTTAGAGTCTTAAGTTTTACCCGTCTATTATGTACTATTTTGAGGAGTTGTAGTACTAGACAATTGAGGAGTTTTAGTACTAGACAATTGAGGAGTTTTAAAACTAAGCAAGATCAAGACACAAATACTAGTTGCAAGGTTACTCTCGTTGCTTTTATGTGGCAGTAGCGAATCATTAGACAAGCACCACATTCTTCCTTTGACCTTGATTCTTGCGTGTAGTATGGAACAAAGAGGACAACACCTAAGACTAGGCTACCCTAGCCATTTAAAATACTACCTAGGCACATTTTCTCTTCTATTAGACGCAAACCACAATGAACCAAAAGCAAATCTAAGCCACTCTAACCTTTATTTTATTAACCTAGAAACTTAGACTTACTTACCCAAGAGATTATATATTTCTTGTGATATGACTAAACACAAAGCATGCCCTCTTCGTCTGAGATATAATGCACGCTCAAGAGACAACAAGGCATCTCATTTTGGAACTAGTAAAACAAGTAAATAAAGTATTGGCAAGGCCATTCATGAGTTCTCCTATATAAACTAGCTCATACACTTAACAATTATCATCACACTCAAAAACAATTCTCATCTCACTTTCAAAACATAAACGCCCACTGTGGAGATTTGGGGCATGCAAAGGAAAACGCATAAGGTTCATAATCATAGCTTGGGTATAGGATTCGAAAGGGGTAACCTTGGAGGATTTGATCACGATCACTCATTCTTTCGATCTCGTCACCACTCATTTGAGTGTTGTTTCGGCTTGGAACCTCCGCTACATTGTGCTTGATCTATTGTGCTTGTTCATTATCATCAAGGTGAGTTCATAGCCCCACTTTTACTCTTTTAACTGTTTTATAAACTCTTTGGGGGAGATACATGCTATAAACTAGAACACAAGTCTTTTCTTAAAATGCATGCTTGCATGATTATTATTATTATAGCCTAAGTTGCCTGCCAAAAGTCCCCTTCATCATGAACCATTAATCACTTGCGAGTGAACGCAAATATTGTGGATAGTACTATGGGAATTGACGACCCCGACTCGGTTATCGAAAATAACCGGGGCGCACCATATTTGATTATCTCTATGTAATTGGCTATTACATCTGGGGGCAATTTTATTACTTACACCAGTAATTAGGTGTATGCAGTTAGTATTGGTGTCATGAGCTTAGTGCATAATAATAATCTCTGTTTTCTATGGTAATTGTCTTCGAAGCAATTATCATCTCTTACTTGTGTTCAACTATTTACTAAACCTATGAATATCACTCAACCTTTGTGTTGATCTTTTTAAGCATGTTTATCTCAGGTATTAATAAGGCGATAGCTAACTCTGGAGGCGCTTGGGCATTGGCATGGCATGGTCATAGACGACTCTGATTTACTTATGGGGACCATATTTTATTAATGGGCCATTTTCCGCAACAATTCAAACTTTGTAAACTCTATTTTACTTCAATAAATGAAATCTTTTAAGAAAAATCTTTATTTTTCACTTTGTGTTATGATCCAATTGAGTAGCATCCCAAAAACCTTTTTTTCCGCTGCAAACCATTTTGGGGGGTGTTACAGATTGGTATCAGAGCCTTGGTTATAGAGAACTAGGAAATTTTCAAAACCTAGACTATAACCATTTTTTTTAACAAAAACTTAACCCTATGACCAACGCATGCCTGCCTACCAAGCTGAATGCCTCACCTATGACTCGTTGAAGTCATCTTTGAATAGATATGTGTTTTATTACTGCCAACTTAGTCTCACTATTAGCTAGGATTGCCTTACTTATACGTATGTTTACGTATCACTGCGCTACGCCTTCTCCCCCACATAAATGAAATATTTGTTCAATCTTTCATACCAAACTTTAAAGACATTAGGACATGTTACTGGTATAACTAAGCTAAGCATTGCAAGATTCATTGAACTTCGGGTGAATATAGACTGATCACCTATATTCAACCAGGGACAGTGGGACATAACTTGATCACCTATGTCCGACTCAGAGGTGAATGTTGCAATACTGAAAGTAGTTATAATAGTGTTATGTCCAATCGACCTCCTGATTAACTTCTAAAAAGAGTAAAATTTTCATCATAAGAGTTATAAAGGTTTACTCCTACACATCACACACTGATGTCACAACATTTTCTCACTACGATACTTTTTCTCCTAAGTGGAACGCCTTTCTCATTACGACACTCTCTAAACCGACCATTTTACACCACTACCTTACGCCTCCGCGTCTACATCTTACTAGCAACTTGCATGGAGATTTTCCTGGCAGATGATGCACACTACCACTTCGCGTAAGGACACCACAGTGATCCATGTTGAAATGGACCACTTTACGCCACCACTTCGCGCCCTCCGTGCCTACGTTATGTATGAGATTTGCTTAGCAGATAATACATAACCAGTGAAATGTTGCATGATGTGAGTTAATGATTACCATTTAGACTTGCTTAGCACATTACGCGCGACTAACTAAATTTTATTTACCGCACGACATTACTCTATGTTTATGTTATATATATATATATATATATATATATATATATATATATATATATATATATATATTTGGTCGCTACAATACCATGTCTTCTGTTTCTCATCCCATCGACTTATCGTCTTCATTACGGAATCATTAAATCTCTATTACTGAATCATCGCAACCCATGTCTCCATCATCCCATCCAATTATCATTCTCTTAGACGTTGAGATCGAAGTCATCTCGTCATCCATTGCAGTAACAATGTCACCCCTACCCCCAAAACTCGTACCCAATCGATGAACCAGATTTCTTCCCTAGCCGTTCTAGGAACAACACACCTCGACATCTACAAAGGGAACCCCTCGCTAAACATAAATAATAAACGAACGACTAAAAGATATAAAAACATACCAAGAGTCAACTTGCAACTCAAGTCACTTTTTCTGGGAACGGATCCCTAATCTTCCACTCATCTCTTTGAAACACCAACTGTCTGTCCTACTTTCCCTCTTATGAAATAATAAACTTTGTCGTTATTTGACACAAACTGCTTTCAACTATTTTATCGACCATTTCACGGTCACTTTACAAAAAGTCTTACTACTATGCCATTAAACCGAAAACTTACGACCTTACTAATACTTCATAAACAATGACCTTACTAATTCTTTGCAAACTATTTTATTATAGAGTGATAAACTGATTAATTTCCTTACTCCTATTTTATGAAACAACAAACAACTGCGATAGCGATTTGTAAACTATATTACAATTTTTTTTCCTGCAAGTTATATTACGGTCTTATAAACTATTTTACCCTTTTAGTGAGTTGCTTTAGCCACTGCCTGATCTAAAAACCATTAAACTATGTTACTCTCACAAACTGTTCGTCTTTACTTTACTGACTATTTCATTATCACTCCATAAACCACCTTGATATTAATTGAACTACGAAATCTTCTACTCTTTGACAAACGATAAATTGTTTTCTTATAAGCTCTTTTACAAATCATCTCACGAGTTATTTTATAACCTGAATTGTGTCTTACCAAAATAATTCACTACCATTGACAAACCATTTTCTATTGCTTTACAAGCTGTTTTAAAAATCACCTTACCAAGTTGTTGCTTTAATACCAAACCGCAAACTACGATTTATCATGATAGAAATATTTTCTTCTCACTCAATAAAATAGTTTTACAAACCTTTTCATAAACTTTACTGCAATTTCCTTATAAACTATTTACTCTCTTGAAAAACTTTAAAGGATAATCGATATTTTCTTTTGAAAATAAACCAAAATTTTCGGAATAAAAATAAGCGCTTTATTTTTAAGACAACAAATAATAAATATTTTAATGAGAATTACTAAGGAACAAACTAATTCATCATCTACAAAAGTCGAAGTGTTGGAATTATTAGAAAATTTGAGAAACAACTTTTGAATTCACATGTAAACCTCCAACTTGGAGCCGATTCCATGTTGACGCCTAAAACTTTATTTAACAAGTTTTCATCACAAAAGCTGAAATCCAACAAGTTTCTTTACATGCATCAAGTTATCTTTAAAATTTTAAAGACTTTATATTTTTATATATACCGTTCAAATTCGAGAAGCATAACCCTAACAACTAAACTCTGCCCGTAAACGTTTAAAACTTATGAAAACATACATACCCAATCACATCTTCTTCTATAACGTTTTCACCTTTGAGGACTTTTCTTTAAATAAAAATTGTGCCGACAATGAAACGCGTGGTGATATGTCCCTAGAAAGATTTATTCCAACGAGTCAATTTTTTTTTGGTCAAACCTTGTCAAAACTTCTTATGCTAAGAAATATCAAACACCAACCTTTGCGAAATTGTTTATTTGCCTCACGTGTAAAAACCGGTTTTATAGGATCCTTTCGAGGATGCAAATCTCTTACCCAATTTTTCATCCCAAAGAAATTGTGCCTCTTAAAATATTCTTTGTATTCGAATAAATTTATTCACATCACGTTTAATAACAAACCTAGGAAATTTCAAAAAATTTCCCTTTGTCACATAAGCGACTAACACAAACTTAACCTCGAGGACGAGGTTCCCACAAGGGGTAGGTACTGTAAGAACCCGCAAATTTCACAAGACATTTATACAAATCAATGCCGATTTTGGCAGTATATTTCTTTTTATGAATTACGAATCTTATAACCGTTATGTGAAGCGTAAACACGAACTATTTTTGAGACCGACAGGTATTCCAAATCTATTTCGAACCACTTTTGACTTAACTAACCTTTATTAACTTAAATTAAATTATTACATTTTACAAATAATATTTCAAATTGTTTCTTTTACTTTTGGGCTCAGTAACTCACAAAACCAAACTATCCCTTTTATATTTCGTAGTTACGCTTGACCAAAATTTCTAAGTCCAAACATCCCCTTACATCACTTATTTTCATCTAGCTCTAGAGTCTTATTTAAACACTCATTGCCATACTTGCTTTTATTATTAGAAGAGACCATGATGCTAAACACATTACCTTGTGTGTATTACCAAGTTAACAAGCCACCCTTGCTTTCCTTCCCCCTCTTACACGACACACATGCTTCCAAGACACACACATGCTTTGACTTCCCTCAACTAGTCCCTAGATCATTATTAAACTAATTTAAGCTTCACCTTATTCCTTTTTGACAAAAGTTGGCAAAGTAGAATATTTTGGCTTCCTTACCTTTGTGAACGAGTACAACACAAAACAAGTGAAATGTCAACATCATCTTTAGCCTAGTATTTCTTGTGTGCGTGTGTAGGATCCTAGGAGACAAGGACTAATCAAGCTACAACAATTCTTTTTGACTTCACCTTGCGTGTGAGAATAAACCAAAACAAACACAAAGACTACTAGCTCAAGCCACTCTATGTTAATATTATAACTCAAATTAGCATGCATGTGTAGAAGAAGTTGTGATCCCTTCATCATTTGCGTATGACCTCAACCCAAAAACATGATCATAAAATACTCACCTAGGAAATATTAGCATGCATGCATGTGTAAGACAAAAGCAAAGCAAATGATCTTTTTTTTGGGTGATCACACGAGTACAAGACAAACAAAGGAAATAAGAGTACCACCAAGCCACCCTACATGCATTTTATATTAAGCCTAAGACATAAGACACTACAAGACTATTCTAGCCTATTATTATATTGACCTAAGCATTGCAAGTAAATACCATGTGTTTTTGTGATGGACAAGTATCAACAAAAGCAACACACCAAACCTTTGGTCCATATGCATGTTTGCATGCATGAGTAAGTTGGAAACTAAAGTAAACATGGAAGTTCTATGTTTCTGTGGTAGGGGTCGAGTACACAAGCAAACCAACAAAAACAATCTCATTTTTGTCTAGGCAACACGTACTACAAAATACAAATTATAATAACCTAAATTTAGAGTCTTAAGTTTTACCCGTCTATTATGTACTATTTTGAGGAGTTGTAGTACTAGACAATTGAGGAGTTTTAGTACTAGACAATTGAGGAGTTTTAAAACTAAGCAAGATCAAGACACAAATACTAGTTGCAAGGTTACTCTCGTTGCTTTTATGTGGCAGTAGCGAATCATTAGACAAGCACCACATTCTTCCTTTGACCTTGATTCTTGCGTGTAGTATGGAACAAAGAGGACAACACCCAAGACTAGGCTACCCTAGCCATTTAAAATACTACCTAGGCACATTTTCTCTTCTATTAGACGCAAACCACAATGAACCAAAAGCAAATCTAAGCCACTCTAACCTTTATTTTATTAACCTAGAAACTTAGACTTACTTACCCAAGAGATTATATATTTCTTGTGATATGACTAAACACAAAGCATGCCCCCTTCGTTTGAGATATAATGCACGCTCAAGAGACAACAAGGCATCTCATTTTGGAACTAGTAAAACAAGTAAATAAAGTATTGGCAAGGCCATTCATGAATTCTCCTATATAAACTAGCTCATACACTTAACAATTATCATCACACTCAAAAACAATTCTCATCTCACTTTCAAAACATAAACGCCCACTGTGGAGATTTGGGGCATGCAAAGGAAAACGCATAAGGTTCATAATCATAGCTTGGGTATAGGATTCGAAAGGGGTAACCTTGGAGGATTTGATCACGATCACTCATTCTTTCGATCTCGTCACCACTCATTTGAGTGTTGTTTCGGCTTGGTACCTCCGCTACATTGTGTTTGATCTATTGTGCTTGTTCATTATCATCAAGGTGAGTTCATAGCCCCACTTTTACTCTTTTAACTGTTTTATAAACTCTTTGGGGGAGATACATGCTATAAACTAGAACACAAGTCTTTTCTTAAAATGCATGCTTGCATGATTATTATTATTATAGCCTAAGTTGCCTGCCAAAAGTCCCCTTCATCATGAACCATTAATCACTTGCGAGTGAACACAAATATTGTGGATAGTACTATGGGAATTGACGACCCCGACTCGGTTATCGGAAATAACCGGGGCGCACCATATTTGATTATCTCTATGTAATTGGCTATTACATCTGGGGGCAATTTTATTACTTACACCAGTAATTAGGTGTATGTAGTTAGTATTGGTGTCACGAGCTTAGTGCATAATAATAATCTTTGTTTTCTATGGTAATTGTCTTCGAAGCAATTATCATCTCTTACTTGTGTTCAACTATTTACTAAACCTATGAATATCACTCAACCTTTGTGTTGATCTTTTTAAGCATGTTTATCTCAGGTATTAATAAGGCGATAGCTAACTCTGGAGGCGCTTGGGCATTGGCATGGCATGGTTATAGACGACTCTGATTTACTTATGGGGACCATATTTTATTAATGGGCCATTTTCCGCAACAATTCAAACTTTGTAAACTCTATTTTACTTCAATAAATGAAATCTTTTAAGAAAAATCTTTATTTTTCACTTTGTGTTATGATCCAATTGAGTAGCATCCCAAAAACCTTTTCTTCCGCTGCAAACCATTTTTGGGGGTGTTACAAAAATGGGGTGGTTAGATTTTTTTTGGCACTGACGTTTGGGGTAAAAGTATCAGGGACTGAAAATAATAGCTATAAAGTTGTTGTCACTGATCATCAGTGAGTTGCGAGTGGGTCATTCCTGTTGAAACTGACTCAGGGAGTCACATCAGCAAGTGAAAAAAGGGGTGCGAAGGTGAATGCTTAGAAGAATAAGAAAGATAATGGGTATGATAGATGTTGGGCTGAGCTATACGTGCCCCTGAAACACACAAGCTGGTATGATTTTCAGTTTGTAATAAACTCAGGGTGTGATTTCAGTGATGTACCCGAACAAGATCGTGACTCCTTAAGTGAACCTGAGGAATCAATGAGTTGTATGAAAAGCTGATTGAGTCATTAACTCAGGTTGTAAAAAGGATCAAGGAGCAGTGATGTGTAGATGGAAAATGTGGGGTGATACTTGCAGTGTCCCTGAAAAGTATGAAAGCTTAAACTAGACCCGAAACCTTGAACTTAAAAAAGTCAAGTTCTGAAACCAAAGTGAACCACGGAAATGTCGGAGCCTGATCGGGTTGAAGATGCATCAGGGAGTATGTATTTGAATTCAGACTTAGCCTGAACAAGAAGCTTGAATGTGAACTCCTTGAGAAGTCGCTGAAGAGTACTAACCCGAGACCCTGAACCATGGTCTCACTGAACAAGTAAATCCCTGAACACAAGGTAGCTGAAAAGGAAGTAGGCTTCAGTGGGTCTCAAGACATAATGGAGAATGTGTACTGGAAGTATGTTTCAGTAGTATTAGAAAGGTTTTGAACCTGAAGTATTTCTCAAAACAAATCTCGCTCACTGAAACCGAGCACTCTATGGAAGAGTCCCTGAATGTTTGACTCTCAAACCCAAGAGTCGAAAATCAAAGTGTATTTCATATCAGGGTGAAATGATAAATGTGTGGACATTGATGTATCAAATTGAACCAAGTCCCTAATTAGCTTTATAAGTTAATGATTATCAGACAATATTGATAGAGTGTGAAAAAGAAGGACACTGATGTATCTAAAATGAACCAGGTCCCTCTTAGCATCAAAGTGAACCCTCGGTCACTGAACCTGATTACTAACCACTGAACCTGGTTATTGAACCTCCTGTCACTGAACCTGGTCACTGAGACTTAAAGAATCATACAGCCTGAACCTAGGTACTGAACCTCAGTCATTGAACAAACTGAACCCTCAGTCTTACACCCTTTACCAATCACTTTAGGCTATTTGTATATTCAAATAGGGGGAGACTGTTGGGTCTAATAAATTGACCCAATCACCCTGAACAAGATTTGAAAATAAAATAGCCTAACTCACTAAATAAATAATGAGTGACTCACTGATAAAGAAATCAGTGAGTGTTGTTCAGTGCTCTTTACTTACTGATACGGTGTCAGTAAGTAAAATATATGATCTACAAACAACACCAGTGACACTGAGATTTTGACAAATGTCTCACTGATCCTGAAGACGCTATCTCTACATACAGACTGAAAAATATGGGTGGGAATTTCCAAGAGAAGAAGTCAAACAAGTACAAGACTTTACCAAAGAAGTGAGAACATTGTTATGACTCATTCAAAAGAGTGGTTGGTGCTTTTCCAAAAGTAGAAGAAGTTGGACCACATGTCACCTACCACCACAAGTCTTTGTATCTTTTGTTCACATAAATGTCTGTAATTGTAATAGATAGGTATGCATTCTAAAAAAAACACAATACATAGTATTAGTTGTTAGGATCATCCTCTCATTGAAACACAAGCATAGCTTGGATCAATGAGAGTTTATTTGTCATTCAATGGGGATAATATACCGAGATTATCCCCGTGAAAAAGTTGAGGATGTTATCATGTAGTCTAGTTGGTATTGAGAAATCTTGTAACAATTGTTATTCATTATTAATGAATTTGTTCTTTATTTTATCAAGATTTACTCAATTTTTTGGACCAACAGTTATCCTTTTCTAAATTGATTTTATCTAAGTCAGTTTTAAGCAAGGATATTTCAACATCTTTATATAGCATGTCCCTTAAGAACGGCAACATGTTCATTCAAATCTTCCTCATTTTCTCTGTAGTAATCTAACTGTTTTTCTACAGAGGCTAATCCTCTCTTATGATTAGCTAAGTCATACTCAAAATGATTTAACTCTATCATTAATTTATCATACTGAGTTTTCAAAGATTCATAGTTATTTAGACAAGTTTTAGTACAAGATTTATCATTGTATACCTCAGAGTCTGAAAACGCCATTAGTGCCATGTTGGGAGGAGATGTTTCATCATGAGCCAAGTAGCTCCAGTCATACCCAACTCCATTAATAACCACCATAGCCTTGGAAGATGAATCTTTTCCATTGACTGTTCTGCTCTTGTTTCTTCCTTCATGTGATCTTGGGCTCCTGCATTCCCCAGCAAAATGTCCTAGCTTCTTGCAGTTGTAGCATTCAACTTTAGATTTGTCAAAGCCAGCAGTTTCATCATTGTGAATGGTGATCCTTTTTCTAGTCTTCTGCAAGAACTTCTTGTATCTACTCTAAATCATCATGAATAACCAGAGATACATTTGGCTGACTGGCTAGAAAAGCATTGACAGTGCCATTAATTGGGTTACCAGAAGTATCATGTGTGCTAGCCGTACCAATATTAGTACTAGTAGTACTAACTCCAAGAACATCATTAGTACTGCTAGTGCTTGGTTGAGCCACAAATGCTCAATTTGGTGACTCTGAGTTTGCAGTTGATGCGCGTATAACACGTTCGGGGTCAAAGGAACTTCCTTTTCGTCGAGCAAGTTTTTCAACACCCTAGGCAGTGAACCTAATCGTTGTAGTGTAGTATTGGGTAAGCCTCGGGTATTGATATCGTTCTCTAGGGGAATAGGAATGCTAGTGAGAGATGTACTACGCTAAGGTTTGAGGTTGAGGAAGATTATTTTTTTATCTTTTTATATTTTTTAGAAAGCTAAGGGTAAAATCTCGGGGTTTGGTACTTCTACCGATTACTCTACTATCTAATTATCTAAACTAATGGGCAGCTATGTCTTTTTGATGTGTGCTCGTATGATGATTAAACATGTGTCTACCTATATACTATTACTCCCTAGTTATCTTTTATTGGTGGTTGAATTGTCACGTCCTTATTCTTAACGCGTTGTGTTTTCTAAGGTCGTAGGGTATGCTTTTATCCCTAACTCTTTGAGACTACCTTAAGGTTATTGCCTACGAAATCTCTATGATTCATAAACTAACTCTAAGGTTATCTTTGGATGTTTAGTCTACAATTACGCTAAGTGACTATAAACTAAGGTTCACAAAGATTACTCAAGCATTAAAAACACAACGATAGCCTAGTGCAATCCTAAGCCAAATACAATTAAGATAAGAGACAACCAATCAATAATTAATAACTAGGTTTCATAGATCTAAGCAAACACACAAGAAATTTAGCCGGACATGTTAAACATGCAAGCATACACACATACAATCGAATACATAATGAAATTATTGAAGTAAATTACTTATCTTGATGTAAAATAGGGTATGAGAACCCTAAGATACTGTCCAAACCGGACCAAAATCATTTTAGGTTTTTACTCCACAAGTCTACCTCTTTAAAATTCTGAAAATTCTATTTCTATATATAGTTTTACAACTGCGACGACGTCGCCTTATAGTTGGGACGCTGTCAGATCGCCATCATTAGGGTTTCGTCTTGGTCAAGTCATCATTGGGACGGTGTCACGTTGTGGTTGTGACACCGTCAGTCTTTAGCAGTGACATCATCTGAATCTGGATCTAGGCCCTCTAAGAAGATAAGTCTTCGTGACGCCCTTACTCTTCAAAGCCTGACGCCGTCAGGTGTAAAATAGCAAAAATGCTACTGAGTCGTCACAAATTTAATTACGTAGAGAGGGACGGCGTCGCCCTCTGTTTGGGACGCCGTCAGCTTCAATTCCAGCAGTTTGAGAGTCTTTGATCTTGACTTAGCCATTTTCTTCATATATTCACTCCTTTTCGTCCAAATATGCATCATTCCAACAGTTTGCTTCCAAGAGACCTAAAAAGTGAAAAAGAACGAAATTAAGCAGTAACGGATATAAAAATGGGCGATTAAGGGCTTAAATGACCCCTTAAAAGTGTATATTTTAAATCCTTATCAAATATCCCTACACTTGCTATTTGCTAGTCCTCAAGCAAATGTGCTTTTGGCCAATCAATTTATAAGTTAGGGGGCATAAAGCATTGGTTTAACATAATTCATAACAAGTAAAAGCACCGCAATAGTCATAACAAGCACGGAAATTATATACTAGCACCTCACAAGGGGTGTTTGGATTCTCTCATCTCTCGAGTGTATATGAAATCTAGTAAATGGAAAGGGAAGATAAACACTCATTAACCGATCATAGTACATAGATTACCATAGGCTTGAGACTAGATCAAACCTCCACCGCTTCGGCGTAAGCACCTAGGAACAACTATCTAAGAGGTCTTTTAAAGGGTTGTAACGTTAGGGAAACAAAGGGTTTGGTTGGATAGGCGATTTAGTGATGGCAAGTCAAAAATCTTATGTTACAAGCATGAAAAGAATGGCGTTGCTAAGCCAAGACTCGACTCACTAAACTCTAGATAACTTTGAAACAAACAAACATAAATATAAAGATAGATATAGGATGGTAGCCCGCATTTTTTTTAATTTTTTTTTCGACACTCTTTTTTTCTTTTTTTTACTCTCTTTTTTTTTGATTTTTTTTGCATACACTTTTACTCTATTATCCTCTACGATAACATCAAAATATAAAGGATTTATAGGAGCATCCCTACACTTGAGTTTTTATTACTCTAACACTAATTTGACCCGAATTGAAAAGATCAAAACACTTGGAGTACTTTATTACGTAAATAAAGGGAATTTGAATTTAAATTTCTTTCCCGTCACTCCATAAAATTTAACTTTACCCATGAGTCCCAATCGTCCCAAAACTGTGTACAAAAGATATGACTCGACTTAGCAACCATGCAAGTTATTAGATAATTGAACTAAGGGTTTAGTATGATAACAATAATGCACTTAAAGTAAGTGCATACAAGGTAGGCTAAGGTGATTTGGGGGTGGATTGTAAACAATGCTCTTCATTATACTCTGGAAAACCGAAACATCACGAGAACCGCGAAAAGGATAGGCTCTGAGGGGTTAACTAGGGGTATCGTGTACTAAAGATGAGTACATCGCAAGGGTGTGGGGGAATTACTCGACCGATGTGGAAGAAGTAATTATAATACGAGTATCAAATAAGGGTTATCCTAATGCCTCTTATCATTTAGTTATTCCTAACTACACAAGTGTAGTCTCACTAGCGATCTCGAAATGCATCACAAAACAAGTTCTAGAATCTATTATACTACCGGTACACTCTCGAAGTATTAAAGGTGAATGCTTTAATTCCTATAGATCTAGGGGCGAATCTCACATTTTGGGGGTGGAATTTGAGTGGTAAAAAGTTTTTGTGCTAGTCATATAACTCCTATCCATGAGACGCTTTATTAAGATTAAAGACCCACCCGTACATGTCATGAAAAATTTTAAATTTAGCGCTAAAATTGCCCTAACAAATATTTCTCATGATTTATTACACAAATGAAATAGGACAAGACAAATGATCAAGGATAAGCATAGTTTCAAAGTTCCCGTTTTATTCTCCCTCCCTACATTTAAACTGAACATTATCCCCAATGTTCTCCGAAAGTATCAAAGTTATGATAACGGAAGGTAATTAAAAGAGAAAGAAACTAATACTCCCCTGATTAGCTTGGTAGGATTCGTGTGAAGTAGTGGTTAAATTCTTTCCAAGAAGAATGTATGCGTGAAAAGCTCCATCCAATCTTATGTTTCTTCTTCTTGATAAATAAAACCTGCACACTTTAAGAAAATAGATAAAACCTTCGCGTAAAATCAGCGGTAAAACTATATATAACTCTACTACACTAGGATATAATGCTTGTGGAATGGATGTTTGCAGATTTTCTGTAAAATTAAGACCTGAGAATTTCCAAAAATTTATAAGTAGTACAGAAAACGAGAGAAATTAGATAAGCTGTTTCTGCTCCTCCTGACGTCGTCAGGTTGTAATCCTGACGCCGTGAGGTTATCCTGACAGAAACTGGTCTGCTGCGTTTTTTTGAAAAAATTACACCTTTAAAATCTGGAAAAATTCCTGCAAAACATCCATTATGACTCGATACAAGCATTTGACTCTAACAAACACACATATATATCATTTTCAATAATCATAGTTCTCATGTTCACGTTCTTTTAAAAACGTGTGTAATCTTCCCTACACTTATCCTTTTTGTAAAATACCTTTATATGTAATTAAGACGAGGTTAAAGACAAAATAAAGCATTTTCACAAATTCAAACATGAGAACATACAATAATGAAAAGATATATGACACACAAACAAGCAAACAATTAAGCATGGGTTGCCTCCCACGAAGCGCTTTTCTTTATTTATGAGTCTTGTAGCTAGACTCGAAGTCGTGCTCCTGCGTTCCCCTTATCTTAGAAGCCCATTCGATTTCCTTAACTCTTATTTCATCACGAATTTATTCAGGGCCTAACTCTAGACAAGCGGTGTAGTAAACCTTGTTCTTCGAATCTACTTTAAAATCCAAAATGTTGTCTACATCTAAATCATCAATACCCTCAAACTTCTTATTTTTTTAGGGCATTATATATTTAACACATTCGGTCCCATTTTAGAACTTAGCTATTCCTTCCTCTTGATCATAAACCATCTTAGATTCCTCAATAAATGGTCTCCCAAGTATCACATCCCCTAAAAATCCATCAATGATGCCCTTAACATTTTCCAAGATCATGAAATCACACCTATAAGTGAAGTTACCTATGAAGACATGCAATCCTCTAACCCTCCCAACATAGTTACTCACTTTCCTAGGGTAAAAAGGGTCCCTCAAAGGTCCTAACTTTTCGATCATGATCCAATTGTTATAGAGCCTAGACATTATGTTCATGGGTGCCTTATAGTCTATGTAAGTGTGATCCATATATGAGAACCCAATCATGCACGGTATCATAATATTTTTAGGGTCACCTCTTTTTATGCATGGCTCGAAAGGCGGTCGCGGGAAGTTAACTACGTTATAGTGATAGGCGGTTTCCTTCCCGTTAGGGTATGAATCGAAATACTCCCTAAGTTCATCCTCCTTCTTACTACCCTCCATAATTTCCAGTACCTTATAATCCCCTTCTTCTAATTCATCTTCCGAATCATCGATTGTGGTCGAATCACTATCTAAAGTACTAGTGGATTCCTCAAGGGCTTTTTCAAGTACACTTTCAATTATCCTATTCAATTTCTTAAGTTCTCCAATTTCACTAACAATACGATCTCGGAGTTGGTTGGAAAAAGTTGGATTGAGTGGTTGTATTTGTGTGATTGTAGGTTGTTGTTTGGTGGGTTATCACCTTCCATGATGAAAAGTGATGGGGTTACTAACAAAGTCACGAAGAAGGGGGATAGAATACGAGGAAGCTAAAAATGAGAAAAAAAAGCTTACTTGATAGGAATCAAGCAAGGGAACCTAAACGAGATAGAAATATAACTAGCTATACTATTCCCCGACAGCGGCTCCAAAAACTTGATGCGCGTATAACGCGTTCGGGGTCAAAGGAACTTCCTTTTCGTCGAGCAAGTTTTTCAACACCCTAGGCAGTGAACCTAATCGTTGTAGTGTAGTATTGGGTATGCCTCGGGTATTGATATCATTCTCTAGGGGAATAGGAATGCTAGTGAGAGATGTACTACGCTAAGGTTTGAGGTTGAGGAAGATTATTTTTTTATCTTTTTATATCTTTTAGAAAGCTAAGGGTAAAATCTCGGGGTTTGGATTTGGGGGTTTGGTACTTCTACCGATTACTCTACTATCTAATTATCTAAACTAATGGGTAGCTATGTCTTTTTGAAATGTGCTCGTATGATGATTAAAAATGTGTCTACCTAGATACTATTACTCCCTAGTTATCTTTTATTGGTGGTTGAATTGTCACGTCCTTATTCTTAAGGCGTTGTGTTTCTAAGGTCGTAGGGTATGCTTTTATCCCTAACTCTTTGAGACTACCTTAAGGTTATTGCCTACGAAATCTCTAGGATTAGTAAACTAACTCTAAGGTTATCTTTGGATGTTTAGTCTACAATTCCGCTAAGTGACTATAAACTAAGGTTCACAAAGATTACTCAAGAATTAAAAACACAACGATAGCCTAGTGCAATCCTAAGCCAAATACAATTAAGATAAGAGACAACCAATCAATAATTAATAACTAGGTTTCATAGATCTAAGCAAACACACAAGAAATTTAGCCGGACATGTTAAACATGCAAGCATACACACATACAATCGAGATATAATGAAATCAATGAAGTAAATTACTTATCTTGATGTAAAATAGGGTATGAGAACCCTAAGATACTGTCCAAACCGGACCAAAATCGTTTTAGGTTTTTACTCCACAAGTCTACCTATTTAAAATTCTGAAAATTCGATTTCTATATATTGTTTTACAACTGCGACGGCGTCGCCTTATAGTTGGGACGCCGTCAGATCGCCGTCATTAGGGTTTCGTCTTGGTCAAGTCATCATTGGGACGGCGTCACGTTGTGGTTGTGACGCCATCAGTCTTCAGCAGTGACGTCGTCTGAATCTAGATCTAGGCCGTCTGAGAAGAAAAGTCTTTGTGACGCCCTTACTCTTCAAAGCCTGACGCCGTCAGGTGTAAAATAGCAAAAACGCTACTGAGTCGTCACAAATTTAATTACGTAGAGAGGGACGGCGTCGCCCTCTGTTTAGGATGCCGTCAGCTTCAATTCCAGCAGCTTGAGAGTCTTTGATCTTGAGTTAGCCATTTTCTTCATATATTCACTCCTTTTCGTCCAAATATGCATCATTCCAATATTTTGCTTCCAAGAGACCTAAGAAGTGAAAATGAACGAAATTAAGCAGTAATGGATATAAAAGTGGGCGATTAAGGGCTTAAATGACCCCTTAAAAGTGTACGTTTTAAATCCTTATCAGCAGTTGAAGTGGATTTCTTAACTTGATGCTCAACAATTTTAAAATTGTTGTATAGATCAACAAGCTTCATCTTTTCAGAGTCTGGCTTGTTGGTCCAAACCACTACATGTGTATTCCACTCACTTGGTAAGCTTCTCATGAACCTAGAGTTTACATCTTCAATAGAGAGATCTACACCTAGAATGGTCAGCTTACTAACAATCTTTTGAAGCCTGTTGTATACATAGTCAAGAGATTCTGCATTGGTTGCACATAAGTTTTCAAACTGTTGTTTTAGCAAAGTCTTGTGGGTATTTCTGGTGGCTTCATTCCCACCAAAACCATCTTCAATGGCTTCAAACAGCTTCTTTACATCTTGATGCTTGGAGTAGGTCAGTAATAGTTCATCAGGAAGAGACATTAGTAACAAACTTCTTGCCTTTAGATCATTCTTTCTTCTGATCTTTTCATCACTAGATGTAGGCTTTGTAATGGTTGGGGGTTCTCCTTCTTTGCCTGGAATGGGCACTGCAATGAAAGAAGTTTCCATTCTTAATGATATCTTAGAGATTGTAATCCAACATTAAAAAATACTGCTCAATCTTTATCCTCCACACATCATATTCTCCCTGCTTCACATTGGGGATATTTGCATCAACATGTGTTTGGTTGTTTTCAGAATTTCATTGCTTCTTTGTTGGAATGAACTTCTTCTAATTCAGAGTTTCAAATACACAAGCTCTGATACCACTTGTGAGTCCCAAACCTTGGATCTACTTAGCTTGTATAAGTATATTGATTTGGATGATTCCAAAACAATTGTGAATGAAACAAAGCTTAATGCTAACAAGTATGCGACATCTACTTGATAAAACTTAGAAGAATAATCAATAGAACAGTAAAAATGCAATGGACAAAGTACTTATCAAATCACTTCAATATTATTAAAAAATAATACGGATACTTTAGCTAGTATCAGGGTATACAACCTTGAAGCTTTTCACATGACTGTTCTGATAATTGTGTATATTATATTCTAACCTAGGACATCCTTTTCTAAGACAAGGAATCCTTTACAAGAAAACTATCACTGTATAATCTTATAAGATATACAATATCTATTCTATAAATATAAACCGCGTACATATCATCTAAGCAGTACAAACTCTATGTACTAATAGTACTAAGTCAGTTAGTACTACTAGTGTAATCTTCACTAGTTCAGTCTGTATGCTTGGCAATACTAAAACAGTTAGTACTGCTGCGTTTAATTCCCAACATAGACCTTAGCTGAGCACACTATAACCCTTGATTTCATTGGTGAGGTTTAGCCTTTCATTTTCCCCATATTACTCAAATCCACCAAATATTGAGTGTGCCGGTAGTATTGTAAACTTTAGAACTTGGTATTTACATCATTTTGACACCATAGACGAGTAGTGTGTCAAGTTACCTTGATACATTTGGGAGGGATAGTTCGAGAAGGCAATGTTTTAGGATTTACACCAAATAGCCCATATGTGTATTATTGTGTGTGTTTATCGATTATTCACCTCGACTTTTCGACCCCCGTGTAAACTCTTTTGTTGCACTCATCTTTAGTTCAAGATACCCCTAGTTACACCCTTTCGAGCCATTATTTTCATTTCTTAACCCATATTTTATTGTTTCATTACACCTATTCGCCTTAGCCTATCGTGTAGTATTGGTTTATGATTGGGAAGTTGCCGTTTGCCTAATTTTGAGGTTCGGGTAGAGAGATTCGGGAATCACGCCTATATAGAAGACATATTTTTGAAGATCGTTGAAGGCCTCTTATATTCCTCATATATGATTCATCTCAAGTGGGGGGGGGGTGACTTATTTTTTTTTGTAGTTATAAAAAAATGAATGAAAAAAAGCTAGTATTAGTTTGTTTATTGTTTATTGTAAATGATAGTGCAAACATTATAAGCACTACTCCTTAGTCATGATGGAGCTTATTGAGCATCGGGGAGATTACCTCGGTCACATTCAGTTGACGATATGAGTTGGTGACATCTACACCAACTAGCTTTTGGAGACTAAGTTAGTATCCACTTCATTACATGACATCTACTTATGGCACACTAACTTGTTATACGATGATCCGGTTTTCGCGTCTTGAAGCTTGAAATTTGGATGAATGGTGGGCGGTAACGACTTGGTTGTAGGCTAAGACTATTTGGTTGTTATTTTTACTTTTTCACCATTTAAGTGCATCCCATGTCTTATCCTACCCTTTAGTCATGAATCATGTCTAGGTGAAGAAGCGAGCAATCATTGGTGTCTTGGCCATGGATTTGGTCACGTATTATTGGTTTTGTCCCATTCACCGTGGCACGTTAGTAATGACAATTCACCTTAGCCTATTAAATTTGTTCACCCAACCTGCCTTTAAGGATTATCTTGACCTTAGCTCTAGTGGTGGAGATTTGTGTAACCGCCAAGCCTATGATAAAATACATATGCGCAATGAGTGACCACCCCAAAATTCACACTTAGAATATAGAGAGCATAAGTGTTTTGTTCCCATTTCATGAGGTGTTCGGCTTTGATTAATTCTAGCATAGGCAGTTTTTAAACTCATATTTTCCAAGTCGCTTGGGAGATATATTTTTAAGAATGATTCTAATAAGGTCTACTTGAGGGTAATTAGAGTTCAAGTGAGGGGATATTTGATAAGTGTCAATTTCCTCCTAATACGCTCATCATTTGTATTGTTTTACTTGAAAATATACTCTTATTTCTTAATTTATCATTTTCAGATCATTAATGAGCATTGGAACAAAGATATGCAGATTTGGAAGGTTATTAAAGTAAATATACAAGGGTATGTTGGCCATACAAGAGTTACGGCGTAATTCTATACTCTACTTACGTCGTAGCTAGGATTTACACTAGAAGACCAAAGTCATCACAGTTCAAGGTTACGGCGTAACTTCACAACATATTTACGCCGTATATAATTCCAGACTTAGAAGAATTTTTATGATCAAGATAGTTATGTCGTAACCCATTTGCAAGGTTACGACGTAAAAGTGATGAAATTCACTATGAGAATTTTACGGTCGTAATCCTATCTTCAGGTTACGTCGTAAATGTTTTACTATGGATAAGATCATCTGAGATACAATAGTTACGGCGTAACTAATTCACACGGTTATGCCGTAACTTTGACGAGACTATAAATACAAGTCATAATTCTGCATTTTCAATAACAACTTTCTAACACATAACACCAAGGGACATAAAAGGGCTTCCAGAGGTACGATATTCAACAGCATATAGAGCATTTCCAAAGGAGAATTCACGCCATTTACTACATAAGTTTTAGTATGTCGTATCAAAAATTTGTATATAATTCAATGTCTTTCATTATGATCTTAAACATTGAATTTCCTGCATTATTTAATATGATTGGCTAAACACCATTGGTGTTAGCCTAGTTATGAAATTGCTATTTCCATGATTTAGTTTTCTCGTTTTCGTATCGCTTTATGTGCTTATTTTCTTTGCTTATTCGTGGACAACTTTGTTTCGGCAGTATTAATGTTTGGAAGTATCTAGGAAGCTAGGAGAATTGAGCATCGGACCCTAGACGAATAGGTTGCGAGTAGTGATAAGAATTGACCATAGGAATACCACTATTTTGTGTGTGAATCGACCATAGGATCACCTACCAAATGGAGATGCTTAAGAAGTTACGTGGAAACTTAAGTTCCGAGAGGCCGGGTTTCCTTAAAATAAGTCTAGATTGTAGCTGATACTTAATGAATCTACATAGTTTAACCCACGAACTCTGAAAATCGTATGGTTACAGAATAGGAACCTATGAAATATAGGCTAGACGAATTTACCCGAGGAGTCTAGTGACATTTACCCCCACATGAAGCGATAGATAACATTAGTAGGAAAACTTAATTATGGCATAACAAGATTACTAATTAAGCTACCACATTTCACCATATTGATTATTCACAACTTTAATATTGCTTTCATTTCATTTCGTTTAATTAGTTTAATATTAATCTATTCAAAACCCGTTTAAAATAAGTGACATTGGAACTTAAGTTAAATCTGCTCTCATAGCTCTTGGGACGACCTCGGCTTTACCGATTACTACACTACACACGACCAGATACACTGCCCATTAGTGCATAGGTAGACGAGAAATTATAAATAGTAAAACCTAGTCTAAAATCTAGCATCAACGACAAATGTAACACTCCCTTTAGAAAATCTAGAGGTAGCTAGCTTTGCTTAGAAGTTCCTGGGAAAGGGGATTCTATCAACTATAGAGCTAAGTTCTACTTTATGTGTTTGTTTATAATCCGGCTTATCCCGCTTACAAAGTTTTGTTTAAATAGGCCAAGGAATACTATGGATGAACATGGGTGTGTGGTTAGTCGGCCTTGAAGTAGCTTAGCACTTGCCTAGTATAGTTGGTGGGGGGAGCGTTTGGCTTTCTAATGCTGACAACTTTTGTACCCAAGATCTTGCTTTAGCGCCCTTTGATAAGACTTTACGCTTATCTTTCCAACGAGTTTCCCGCCCATTCATCAGATACTAAGTCCCTTGTAGAGATAAGTCTTCAGGGTAACGGAAGCATTTTTTAGTCCTCAGTCCCACTGGTGTTGCTTATAGCTCCTTGTACTTTGCTCCCGACACCACATCAATTATACAAAGTGTTTCTTTATTTGGTCTTCGACTTCCCTGAAGCTTAGCAGTTGGTTAAGCTTTATACAACACTCACTGATTTCTTATATCAGTGAGGTTACAGCCACTGGTGATCATTAGTGAGGCACCTATCACAATCATTAGGGTATACTCTCTGATAACCATTAGGGAGTAACACTTTCTAATAACCATAAGAGAGTAAGTCCATTGATTTCCATCAGAGGGTGACTTACTCTCTGATCCTTATCAGTGAGTGTTGTTCTCACCAACTTATATTCGAGACTTACTTGATTAGGCTATTTTATGTTAAATACATTGTCAGAGACCATTGGGTCGAAAATCAAACCCAACAGTTTTATCCTAAAGTTTTGAATTATTGGGGTTTATTGTTTTATCCTAAAGATTAAGAAGGAGGATTATGAAAATATGTGAAAAGTGCCAAAAGTTAAAATAAGAAAGATATGCAAATTTGGTGGCCCACGGATCCAATCCAAAATGAATATCATTTTGCTATAAATTAGTGTAAGCAAATTAAACTCAAGTAGCCCGTGTGTTACACGGGTTTTAAACTAGCTTCTACTTTAAAAATGTGTTTTATATTTTAAGGAAAAAAGGTGTAACCAATCCAAAGGATTCTAATCTTATTGACATATAAAAACACTTCCTTCCTTTTAAACATAACATCTTTTTATAACGAGGTTTTTCAAAACCGTGCGTTGCTGCAAGATTTTATCATCTGGTTATTTTATTACAAAATTTGAAAATGTTGAAAATACTACTTTCTTCGTCTCACGATAATTGTCCATGTTTATACTTTGAGTTGTTTAATAAGTGTCCACTATGTATTTCAATTAATCACAAGATACTTTACGTAGCAGAGATGAAATTTTATTGATGAATAGTGTAAATTGCAAGATGAACGAAGTACAACATTACACAATTTTCTGACTTATATACGTACTTAATATTTAGTTCGATGTTACAATAAGTGTCAACTTTTGTACTTTGAGTTGTTTAAAATATGTATTCACTTGTATTTTCATTCAATCAAAAGATACTTTAAGTGGTTGAGATGATATTTTATTGATGAATACTCTAAATTGCACGACGAAAGGAGTATATTACAAAATGTTTCGACTTATATTATACGCAATATTTAGGCATATCACTGTAAAAGTTTCACGTTAAGTTAAATATAAAAATTTACATTCAATCGGGAAATTATTGAAAGAAATAATGTTTAAGCCTATGTAACTGTCGATACATAAAATGATTGGTAAAACAAAAATGTATCTCAAGTGCCAGTTTCCATCGCATACTATCAAGTATATGATCACATAATATCAAAGTAGTGACGTTTAGGTTACTTCTAGGAAAAAATGATACAAATGTTTTATTATATTTTCAAGACTTACCTATGGCAATATAATATCTACTCCATTATAATGCATTTGGAATATTTCTTTTAATAACAAAGCTTAAATTTCAGACTTTTTAACTTGCTTATTATAAAAATATATGTATGTTGCTAAACGTAACAGCTAGACATTCAAATGTAATAGAGATTGTAATTGCTAACATTTATACGGCTAATTGTAGCATCAATTGTAACCGCTAACATTTATAGAGCCGGTTGTAATAGCTTGCTTCAAATCTCCAGCCCTACAATATTGCTACATAATAAAATCAAGAATTAGACTTCTACAATAAAGAAAAAATCTACTCCTTTCATCCATGTCTCCTAAAAAACACGCATTTATTTATTTATTTTTTTGTTGTTAATTCAAAAACAACATACGACCTCTTCTTTGCTGCCACTAAAACTGCGTTACCATAACCAACCACTCTCTCGGTTATTAGGGTGGACTAGGTAATTTTGGTAGGTTTTTTTGTTGTTGGTTTAGTGAGTTTGTGCTTTCTGTTTCACTTTAGCCGGTTCCTGTTGAGTTTTAGACAGTTGGTGGTGTTTTCGGTCGTTTTGTTTGGTGTTTACAAACAACTACTATCCTCACCACTTCACCACCATCGCTTATCACAACCACCGTGGACTCCAAAACCGCGAGAAACAACTCATGCCGACCTTCAAGCCGCGGGAAACCGGTGTTCATCACCGCCATCGGATCACCACCACCACCATAAAGAAAACGACACAAAAGGCTTGTATCATTGATTTTTGTTGTTCGGATAACAAACCTTCTCCATCTCAACAAAGACAAAAAGGTTTGCTTTGTTCGAAACCATCACCGAAGACAGTGAACAAGGAAATTTGAAATCGTTCAAAGATTCTTTACAAGGATTTACAGATCTTGTTTATTTAGGAGAAACAAAGTTGGTATATTCTTTTTGATTGTTAAAGAAAAGCTTGTTAGGTGCAGAGATTTGGATGGTTGCATTTTTAGAGAAAAACAAAGAAGATGATTGCGTTTAGTTTGTGAAAAAAAAGATAGATGTGTATTAGTTTAGTTTAGGGCATCAAATAGTTTTTAGGTTTAAGTAGTATTTTCGGTTGGACTAATACTAACATCTTGGATACAGCAAAGACAAGTGGTCTATATTTTTTTTTTACCAAATACTAAAAAGGAAACATAAAAGACCGAATTTTTGTCATAAATCTTGGACCAAAGTTTGGTTATATGTAAATTAAGAGGTGTATATTTTATATCGTATAAATATAATAAAATCTCATTGTACTTTAACTATTCGCGACGTAATTTGACCTTATACCTCTATCATATTACCAACTAACGCTTCTAAAATGGTTTCCACGTCGCATGAGTAGTCTACAATTTGTATATTACTAATTAGTTTGATATTGCTTAAAGTTACTCAAACCTTAAATTATAATTTTCAGTAATGTCGTTGTAATGAAAACATAAAATTAAAAATATTGGTCGTCAAAAATTATGTTACAAGGTACCCGCCGCCGTAACGCGCGGGTACCCTGCTAATTTTACAAAAGGATTTTCACACAATGATGTGTAACAAAATTATTAGTAGTTACAAAAGAAAGAGTTGATGAAGGAAGTTATATAACAAGATGTCCGAATGTCATGACACATTATTGTGTATGTGAAAGTTTTTATGTGAACATTATGTGATTGTAGCAAACTTCTAATATTCTGTATTATATAAGAAAATCATGTACTGCTGCTAAAATTAACTAAAAAATGTTGGTAACTACATAAGTTCTATTGCAAATTAAGTTGCATGTATCTTGTACGTGTAACTATTTTAATTCTTAGGTTGCTATTTAGATGCTTTGTTTACAAGTTGTGACTTTGTGTAATTTAAAGTAAAGGTTATGTTTACAATACGATTTCATGCGGTGGTGTCTCAAGCTTTGGTTGACAGAGATCGAAGACAAGAAAAGATTATTTTCTTTTTAGTGTTAGATTCTGATAAAGAACGATAAAAGTAATAACATTGGTTGTAAACTTGTAATGCAACTTAATTATTTTCTTAACACAAGAGTATAACAATTATTATTGCTACAAACTTTGGTATGATTTTTTGTTGATCTTAGACAACGCCATCTATCATGCCTTAGTTACTCGAAAGTGGTGACAATAATGTACCTCTTTTTGCATCTACACATTCACAAAGGTCAAAAAAGCAAATTGGAACTGCAAATTTTGTACCACAATCGCAATCTTCACAGTCTCTTTTACTTTTACAAGTGCTTTTACAAGCGGAGAATTGAGGAAAGTTCATCATACCTATAAAAAAAGAACAATATATTAATCGACATCATAAGAAGAGTATGTGTTTGTGCATGTATAATAGTATGTGTGTTATATATATGAAGCGAATAGATACTAACTCGACGTCAAAATCAGAAGCATGACGAAAAAAGCCATTTGTGAGGAAATTCTCTCCATTTCTTAGTAGCAAAAATATGTTTCTTATTATATGATTAACTTGATAATAAGAATATTGAACACTGATAAGAATCATGGCTATATATATGAATTCTTTGTGTTTCAGTTATTAATTTTTCACCTATACATAAATGTCAGCATTAAACTAAGTGTTATTACTTCTTAATTAGTGTTTGTAGAAATGCACTGTTTATTGAATTTGTAGGTACGTTTTCATTTGTACTACGAAACATACTTTTATAACAAAATAAACAAATACTTATTACTTTTTCTTTGTATGTTGTACTTTTTACTAAATCACGTCGAAAATGTTGAGAAAACTGACATCGGATTAAAGCAAATTCACAACTAAAATATAAAATACAATAAAAGATAACACACGGATATAACGTGGAAAACCTCAATAGGGTAAAAACCATGGGCAAGAAAAGATACGTTTCACTATGATGAAAACTAGGAGTTACACCTTCTCTCTAACTACAAGGATAAACACTTATATCTCTTGTATTATGAGATATTACAAACTATCTAAATTAACTCACAAATAATAAGAGAAAGAAAGAAACCAAGACCACTTTGTGTTGCGTTGGAATGGGATGAAGAAATGGAGCATGCATCATTGCCTTTTATAGGCATTTCATCTTCGCAATTGCATTGCACCTTGCATTACCAACTTGTCCATGAGATAAGATTCTCATATCTTATATCTCATGTCACATATAAGATACAATAACCAACTTGATCTTTCAACTTTCAAGATTCTATATATGTAGATACAATGTATCTGTTAACAATCTCCCACTTGAAGATCCGATTGAAGTTAAATCGATCTTCACACCGTTATCCTTCCTTGCACTTCCATGTTGCTTACGTTTCCTCTAGGCCGCATGAGGATCCGAACCATATAATCTTGTCACAGTTGATTGATTTCGTCAGATAATCTGCCACATTATCATCAGTATGAATTTTCTGCATATCCATGGTTCCTTCTTCCACTTTCTCACAAACGAAATGATACTGAACTCGTATATGCTTTGTCTTTGAATGAAATAGTGGATTCCTTGCCATATACAAGGCGCTCTGATTGTCACAAAGTAGAGTAATTTTCTCTTGTTCGTGCCCGATCTCTTCCAACAACATCTTCAACCATACTGCTTCTTTGCTGGCTTGAGCAGCTGCAACATATTCTGCTTCTGTTTTGACATGGCCACAACTGACTGCAGTTTTGAAACCCAGCTTACTGTTCCGTCAGAAAGTGTAAACACATACCCGATGGTTGATTTACTTCCGTCAAGATCACCTGCATAATCAGAATCAGCATACCCCTTGACAGTTAAGTTTGATTCCCCATAACATAATGCAACATCTGAGGTTCCTTTAATATATCTAAAGATCCTCTTCACAACTTCCCAATGCTCTCTACCCAGTTTCGCCATGTACCGACTCACTACTCCCACTGCATGTGCAATGTCTGGTCTTGTACAAATCATTGCAAACATAAAACTTCCCCTTGCTGATGCATACGGTACTCGAGACATCTTCATCCTCTCTTTTTCACTGTTAGGACTCATCTTAAAGGATAACTTGACATTAGTATAAAACGGGGTTGTTATTGGCTTACAATCTTGCATATTAAACCTTTGCAAGATCTTCTTCACATAACTTTTCTGTGAAAGCCAAATTTTCTCACTAACTCTATCTCGGTGAATTTGCATCCCTAGAATCTTGTTTGCGGGTCCAAGGTCTTTCATCTCGAATTCCCTAGCCAGTTGAGCCTTCAGTTTATTGATACGGTCTTTGTTGGGGCCTGCTACCAACATGTCGTCAACATATAACAGCAAGATGACAAAATCATTGTCTCCAAACCTCTTGTAATATGCACAAGGGTCTGCGTGTAGTCTGTTATATCCAAGGCCAATGATGAAAGAATCAAATCTGTTGTACCAACACTGCGGCGCCTGCGCCGTACAAAGATTTGTTTAACCTGCAAACAAAGTTCTCTTTTCCTTTTTGTTTAAAACCTTCTGGTTGGAGCATGTAAATTCCCTCCTAAAGATTTCCATGAAGAAATACAGTTTTCACATCTAGCTGCTCTAGATGTAAATCATACATAGCATACATTGCCAGAACCACTCGAACAATTGTCATTCGAACCACAAGAGAAAATATTTCATTGAAGTCGACTCCCTCTTTCTGAGCATATCCTTTGACTACCAATCTTGCACGATACCTCTCCACCTGGTCATCACCGTTCCTCTTGATCTTATACACCATTTGTTTCCAATAGGTTTTCTACCTGCTTGTATTGGTATCAGTTCCCACGTTTTATTCTTATGAAGAGCTTCAAATTCTTCTTGCATTGCTTCTATTCAGAACAAAGCATCTAAATTATTCAGTGCTTCTTGAAGAGTTGATGGCTCTCCTTCCTCTGTAAGAAGATAGTATGCAACATTGCCCTACATAACATAATCCGAGTGCTACACCGGGCGTTTTCTTTCACGATTAAGAGTACGAGTCATTGTAGCTTGAGAATCGGTCGTCTCATTCACCTCGTGATGTGGTACGACTTTAGAAGAATCACTCGACTGAAATTGCTTTTCCATCTGTATTGATGTAGTTTCTCTTGTAGTGCTATCACCTTCTTCAATCTCCTGACTTTTGTCTTCCATAAAGATAACATCTCTGCTGACGACTACTTTGTGGGTAGTGGGGTCCTACAAGCGATACCCCTTTACTCCGTCAGCATACCCCAAGAACAAACATTTTTTGGATTTTGGATCCAACTTCGTAGTTTCTTGAGAATTGTACATCACGCACACAGGACTTCCAAATATATGAAGGTCTGACTAGTTGACCAGCTTTCCCGTCCACATCTCCATCGGTGTCCTTAACTCAATTGCAGTTGAAGGTGACCGATTTATCACATAACATGCGGTATTGACTACTTCTGCCCAGAACGATTTTTCCAAGCTTACAGTTGCCAACATTGCTCTTGCTCTTTCCAACAAGGTTCTATTCATCCGCTCTGCCAATCCATTCTGTTGAGGAGTGTATGCCATTGTGATCTGCCTTTTGATTCCTTTTTGCCTGCAAAAGGTATCAAATTTATCAACAGTGTATTCGCCTCCATTATTTGTCCTCAAACACTTGATCTTCTTTCCAGAATCAAGTTCAACCCGCGCTTTGTAAACTTTGAAAACTTCAAACACATCAGACTTTTTTTTATTGGGTACACCCAACATCTCCTGGAATAGTCATCAATGAAGGATACAAAATACTTTGCTCCTCCCAGGGATAGAACCGGTGCCTCTCATACATCAGAGTGAACCAATTATAGAATAGAGATACTTCTAGAATTTGATGTCTTGAATTTTAGGCGATACTGCTTGCTGATAACACAATGCTCACAAAAAGGTACAGAAACCTTTGTGAGGCCTGGAATTAACTTCCTTTCCACAAGAATCTTCATTCCTTGTTCCGACATATGTCCAAGCTTCTGATGCCATGTTATTGCAACTCTATGACTTGGACTATGTGAAGCAACTGATGCTTCCGCCTCCTCCATTATCTCTCTCTTCAGTTGGTATAAGTTCGCAGCCACCTTTTCACCTTTCATAAGTACAAGCGCGACTTTTATAACTTTCATGATCTTGTTTTGTATTTCAACCTTACAACTAAGATCATCCAATTATCCCAGAGACAATAGATTCTTTCTCAGGCCCTCCACGTGTCGCACATCTCGAATAGTATGAACTGTACCATCATGAACCTTCATCATGATATTTCCAATTCCAACGATCTTTAGCTCATGATCATTGCAACTGTACACAGATCCTCCTCCAGAGATAGGTTTATATTGATGAAACCATTCTCTTCTTGCGGTCATATGAAAAGTAGCTCCCGTATCGAACAACCATACATCTGCAAATCTTTTCCTGCCTTTATTTGCAACCGCTGCTTCACAACACAGAGCATTACCATCTTGTGAAGTGCTAGCGAAATTTCCCTGAGGATTAGAGGTATTTAAACCCCTACAATCTTTCTTAAAGTGACCCAGCTTGCCACATTTGTAGCATTTAAAATTCTTCTTCCTTCCTGTTTTAGATTTACCATGATTGTGACTCCCACTGGAGCCAAGTTCCATTGACCTCCCTCTCGTCACCACCAAAGCCTCCACCTGTCATGAACTGGTCTGTCTGTCGTCCCTATTGTTACGCCTGTTTTCTTCTTCCAGAATAGCGGCTGCAACATCATCGAAGACTAGATAGTCCGAAAAAACATTACTGGTTAAGTTGATTATGAGTTGGTCATATCAGTCAGGTAAACTTTGAAGTAGAATTTCAGCACGTTCTTGTGGCTCTATTTTACAGCTCAAAGACGTGAGCTGAGAAAATAGAGTATTCAGGTTATTAACGTGCTCAGTCACTGAAGTAGATTCCGTCATGCGAAGAGCATAAAGTTTCCTCTTGAGAAATTTTTTATTGTTGAGTGATCTTGCCTCGTACAATCGAGCAAGATGATCCCAAATCTCCTTTATACTTTTCTTCTCCTCTATGCTTGACAAAACTCCATCTGCTAATCCGAGATGAAGATTTGCAATAGCATATCCGTCCATCTCGTCCCATTTACTGTCATCCGTGACCTCAGTTGGCCTTTCGTCAATGGCCGCTAAACATTTATCCTTTCGAAGGATAGCCTTCATCTTTATTTTCCATAACGAGAAATTATTCCTATTGAATTTTTCGATTTCAAATTTCGCCGCTGTACTAGTATACTAATGGCTATGTTTGGCTAATTCACTAAAGACACCGGTCATGTCTAATGGTTTCCAAGCAAATACACCTAAGCTGTTTGCTAGCAGCTGTACTAGTATTCTAGAATTGTATGAAGTTCGTTTCCAATAAAAACAATGTTATATAGGTAACTCACAAATTCTACTACTAAAACGTAGAAATATCAAATACACTAAATAATACTGAAATAAGATAAGTTGAACTTGTGTAAGAATTACTTCTTAATTACTAGAAAATTATAACAAAAAACAGATAGTATAAATAATACTCAATTAGTATGTTCAATTTGATATTGGATATAAGTGATAAGCCCACGCATGTAAAGATTGGATATAAGTCATAAAAAACACACAATGTAAAATGCCATGTCATAGCGTGAACTTGAAACCTCATGGATGCAAAAGCACACCTTACCATTGGGCTAAACTAACTTTAATTTTTGCTCGAATTTACACCATATACTAGTAATATATAACACAAAAAAGTACCAAAGCTTATAAATAGCAAAACATGATCCTATATATTAGTAATAGTAGATATATAGTAATTGTAATAAAACAGATAAGTTGCAAGTGTTAGCAAAACTGATTATATTGCTTATAGATTTGACAATTAGTCATGTTAGTTCAAGTGTTCAACTCATGCATGTGCACAATAGTGGTATCTACAACTTTTTTACTCAATCTGATGAAATGGTATACACGTAAAGGACCAAAAACTTAAAATTAACTTTAAATTGATACTCTTGAAAGTTACATTTAAATTTACAATTTGAGATACACCATCACAGAAACTAGAAATCCAAAATATACCCATAAAATTGAAAAAAAAAAAAAAAAAAAAACAGCTCCTGCGTTGATCTTTCCTTGTTCCAGTGGTTATTATTGATGTTGTTGGGGAGATTGATACATTGGACTTTTCTCTAGCTCTACATCATTAGCCACTGTGGGATTTGTGGTCATTTGTGTAGCCGAAACCAAGGTAATATAAGCAGCGATACCAAATACCGCACTTAATAGAGCTAAAACAGCTCCTGCTGCATATATACCAGGCTTCACTACATAACATGTTATCACATAACCATATGAATCAGCATCTCCACCTGCTTCATTGTTTAGAGTTGCAGCTGCCAGCAATAGAACCACGGCTACAACCGAAGCTACCCTGAATGTTGTTAACACAGTACATTTATCAGTCTTATATCTGCATATTTAACAATAGAATAATCGTGACATATAGAAAAGAATAAGGTTGCTGTTTGATACCATGAGAGTATGTAAAGTATTTTTGGAATCATGGTCGAATAAGAGTCGTCTTTTCGACAACAACTACATCCACCAAATGTAACGCTTATGTAAATTCGTGTAATGATTGCGAATATGGCGGATATGAATCCAAGAGCGAGAGCTGGACTACTTGGATAAACACATGTATCATCCTCAATATAAACATCAGAAGACTGCATGCGTAGGTGCACACACAGCATAACAAAGTTATATAAATCAGAATTTATGTCTACTAAAGTTATAGGGAAGTTAAGGAAGTATATATGCTGCAGTTTAAACTTTAAGATGTTGATGTTTACCTTAGTTGCTGTGGCCTCTGCTGCAAAACCTGTAGCCGCAGATATTATTCCAAGCACCGCAACAACTACGCAGAAGCTTACCATTTTGATCTCCATCTCGGACTTTCTGAGTTGTGTGCGACAGTATGGAGTGTATATGAAGAAGCCTTAGGATGAAGAAAGCTTGTGACTAAAAATGCAAGTATATATAGATGGATGATAGCTTAAAGTTAGCTAAACACTGACTGAAACAAAGTGTATATTTAAAGAATTTATATATAACTTAAAGCACCTGCAAATGGGCTGCCAATATTTTATTAATTAATTATTTGGGCTCCTGTTTAAGTCCATTAAGCCTTTGCCATTGCATCTAACTTACATTTGACCAAAAAATTATGTACGTTGGGCACCTGCAAAAAAAAAAAAAAAAAAGGAATGACTCCATTTGACCAAGTCAACAGTTAAGAACGTTAAGCCAAGAATTGTGCCATTTTTTTTGAGTAAACTACACCATTCGTCCTTGTGGTATACGTTGACCATTAAGTTTCGTTCTTTGATCAAAAAAATTACACCGTTGGTCCTTAACTGCGAAACGTTAGTCATCGTTGGTCCCTCACCCTAACTAGTTGGACTAACGGGCGTTAAGCCTTGTTAAGTGGAGGGTATTTTTGTCTTTTCACACCTCTCCCCACCACACACTCCCTCTATCATCATCATCATCTTCAAAACTCAAACATCTCAACATCTCTTTCACACACTTAAAAAACACACACAAACACACAACTCTCTCAATGGAAAGTCCCATCATCAACAGTAACAGTAACAGCAGAAGAAGCAGTGCCTCAAACTCACCCGAATTCGAATTCTAGACAACCCAACCCCAGCTCCACCAGTCCACCGCCGACCAGCTCTTCTCAGGCGGCATCCTCCTCCCCTTCCACCATCAAAACCACCAACCTGATAAAAACCATCATCAAGATTTCACTAAAAACACAGTACCCACATACCCAGATGAAAAAGATCATCAAGAATCCACAAACACTCCAAACCCAGATCAAAAACATCATAAAGAGGACACCTTTGAGCCCAAAAACCATTTTGTTGATTAGCACCACACGAATCTTGATTCAAAAACGTTTTAAATTCATCTTTTAATCCATGAAGTCTATACAAATAGATTTATATTCGATTTTAAAAATAAACAAATGAGGGTTTTGTTGTGTTTGTCATTCATCAACAACACAAAATGCCCAAAATCCCAAAATCAACTACTACTCTCAAACCCTAAAAATTCATCCACCAAAAAACTCTCAAATCCAATCAATACCCATTTCAATTCACTCAATTCTAAGCAAAACCCATGTTTCAGTTTCCTCTCATTCTCCTTTTTTACCAGTCATTCTTGAGTTTAAAAAAGGAATCTTTGAAGATCCCTTAAACAAAATATTCTGACTTGTTTGTCAGGTGAATTACCAAATGAGTTGACTAAACTTAGAAGGTCTCCGGCGCCGGAAAATGAACTCCGGTCACTTCTTGGAAATGACGGTTTATCAGGTGAATTAGCAAATGAGTTGACTAAACTTAGAAGGTCTCGAATCTTGACTCTAGATGAAAGGATAGTGATGTGTGCTTCATTCTTTGCATCTTTCTTCTGACTTGTTTGTCTCCATTCGAATGGCAGTAGCAAGCCTCCAAGAAAAAGGTGTTTGAGACAATTTGAATCATGTTTTTGATGAGGGAGGTTATGAGATGATCGAAAGAAAGATGTTGGATTTCTTCTTTGGGAGATTTGACCTAGGCGATTTACAGGTTATAGGGAGGAAGAAGATGGTTTTTCTTTTTCTGCTTGGGTTTTGTCGTGAGGGGTGAGGACACAAAGGAGATGGGATAAGTTTTATAAAAGTTTATTTAAGTTATAAGTATTATTTGTTGAGGGTGTGGTGTGGATGTGAAAAGACAAAAATACCCTCCACTTAACAAGGCTTAACGCCCGTTAGTCCAACCAGTTAGGGTGAGGGACCAACGATGACTAACGTTTCGCAGTTAAGGACCAACAGTGCAATTTTTTTGGTCAAAGGACGAAACTTGATGGTCAACGTATACCACAAGGACGAATGATGTAGTTTACTCTTTTTTTTTACCACAAATTGTCTTATGCTAATTCAGTCATCACTCCAGTTGCTTATAATAACACATTAGATGCATCGGTCTTAAATATATATCTTTAACATAAATTAAAGCAAACTTAGAATGGAATGAATATTACATGATGATACTGAATGTCTAGGATCGTTGAATGTTAACATAATACCCCAAAATATTAGAAACAATTAATTAACAAGTCGCGCGCGTAAAAAATCCTAAAACTGCATACACAAGCGGGTTCCTCCTTTTGCTTTTTCGTACAACATACATAGCCACATACGGAACAGTGCAAAATTACCCGTCGCAACGCGGCGGGCGCGAACCCCTTGTTGAATATTAAAGTGACATATTTTATATTCTTAAGTCAGAGGAATTTTCAAATGCTTACTCTTATTTGGTGCTTACCAAGGGAAAAATCCCCACCATCCATCTAGTTTGATCTAATGGTGGGATAAACATAAGATTTTATATGAAAATCTAAGTCCATGTTTTTTTTCTCCTTTTTCTTTGTCTTTTTGTCTTTCTTATTTGTTAACATTTTTTTTCCTTTCTTTTTTGGAATTCACGTTTTTTTTTTTTTTTTTTTTTTTTTTTTTTTTTTTTTTTTTTTTTTTTCGCTTTCCTACGTTTTTATCTGTATTCATACGTTTTCGTTTGTTTTTATACGTTTCGTCCGTGTTCATATGTTTTCGTCCGCTTTTTTACGTTTTCGTCTGTTTTCATCCGTTTTCGTACGTTTACATCCGTTTGCTGACGTTTTCGTACGTTTTTGTACGTTTATATACGTTTTCGTCTGTTTTCAGACGTTTTTGTCCGTTTTCATACGTTTTCGTCCGTTTTTACGTTTTCGTCCAGTTTTAGACATTTTCGTCTGTTTTTATACGTTTTCGTCCATTTTCATACGTTCTTGCCCATTTACCTCCGTTTTCATACGTTTTCGTCATTTTTCTTACGTTTTCGTTTGTTTTCATACGTTTTCGTCCATTTTCTTACGTTTTCGTTCGTTTTCATACGTTTTTGTCCGTTTTCTTTCGTTTTCATCCATTTTTCATACGTTTTCAGACGTGTTTTTACGCTTTCATACGTTTTCGTCTGTTTTCTTACGTTTTTGTCTATTTTTAAGGTTTTCATGTATTTTCGTCCGTTTTCATCCGTGTTTTTACGTTTTCGTCCATTTTTAGACGTTTTACTCTATTTTAAGACGTTTTCGTCTGTTTTCGTCCGTTTTTATACGTTTTTGTCCGTTTTCATACGTTTTATATGTTTTTGTCCGTTTTCAGACTTTTTTGGCCGTTTTATATGTTTTTCATTCGATTTTATACGTTTTTGTCCGTTTTCAGACGTTTTCATTTTGATATTTGTAAGTGACACTTATTTATCTCTTGTGATATAACATTGTGAGGAAAATTAAAAGTATTACATTCTTCATCATGTATGTGTTATCAGTTGTGACACTCAACTAAGAATGTGATGGTTGTGTTTTTGAAAATATTTATGAAGATTTTTGTGTTTTATGATATTATGAAATATTAGAAAAGTTGTTCAACTGAAAACAAGAGATGTTATGATACTTTTATTAGACTTGTGGTGGATTTTTCTATTTAATGGATACATAGTGCATGTTTTGATAGGTTTTATAGCGGGATTTGAAAATATCTACGGTTGAATCAGCAAACTAAATAAGCTATGGTTGAAGATAGCACACATCTTTATAAACAAACTGAGGAAGCTCAAACACCTGTGATATCACACGTGATATCACCTCACTTGTGATATCACACGTGATATCATGAGTGATAACACCGGTGATACACTTGTGATATCATGTATGATATTACCGGTGATAGCATGTGTGATATCAAAGTTTATATCACCAGTGATATCACCTGTGATATCATGTGATATCACAAGTGAGGTGATATCACCTGTGATATCATGTGTGATATCACAGGTGTTTGAGCGTACTCAGTTTGTTTATAAAGATGTATGCTTTCTTCAACCATAGCTTCTTTAGTTTGCTGATTCAACCATATATATTTTTAAATCCCGCTATAAAACCTATCGAAACATGCACAATGTATCCATTAAATAGAAAAATCCACCACAAGTCTAACAAAAGTTTCATAACATCTCTTATTTTCAGTTAAACACCTTTTCTAATATTTCATATTATCATAAAACACAAAAATCTTCCTAAATACTTTCAAAAACAAAAATAAGAAAAATAAACAGAATCGTCACAATAATATAATAAATGATGTTTATTATCATTTCTTTCATATATACTTGGTAAAATACTAAATTCTTATCACATTTGGTATGAATTTAATATTTTACATTCTTAGTTGAGTATCACAACTGATAACACATACATGATGAATAGTGTAATACTTTTCATCTTTCTTACAATGTTATATGACTTATATCACAAGAGATAAATAAGTGTCACTTAAAAATATCAAAATGAATAAAAAGGAAGCAAACTATGAAAATAGAGATTTGATATATTCTTAAAATCAAACAAGTATTGCATTAAATTAGCATTTTTTTGAACAAAATAAGAATTCACCTAAAGAGACTTTAACCTTTTTATTTCTACTAAGAGTATAATATCACAAGTGATAGATAACATTGGTTGCATTAAAAAAATTTTGCGCTTGTCAATTGCGATGAAAGGCACAAAAACTATCTTGTAACTGAAAATTATAAAAAATATTAGAAAACACATAGGTGATAATATATAAAAATATACAGAGCAATGAAATATCTCAGGTGATATTAAAAGTTAAAAAAACATACTTGTTTGTTTATGAAATATCACAAGTGATATTAGACATTAACTTTTTTTTAATAAAATATCACAATTGATATTAGACATGTAATATAATATAGTTTAATATTAAGCATGAAAACATACGAAAATAGACGAAAACGTATAAAAACTGCAAAAAACGGATGAAAACATATGAAAACGGACAAAAACGTATGAAAACGGACAAAAACGAATAAAAAATAATGAAAAGCGTATAAAAACGTATGAAAACGGAAAAAAGCGTCTGAAAACGGACGAAAACGTATAAAAACCGATGAAAATCGACGAAAACGTATGAAAACGGACAAAAACGTCTGAAAACAGACGAAAGCGTCTAAAAATGGACGAAAACGTAAAAAGACGGACGAAAGCGTATATAAACCTATGAAAACGAAAGAAAATAGACGAAAACGTTTTAAAACGGACGAAAACGTAAGAAAACAGACGAAAATGTATGAAAACGGACAAAAACGTAAGAAAACGGACGAAAACAAACGAAAACATAGAAAAACGAACGAAAATGTAAGAAAACAGGCGAAAACGTAAGAAAACGGACGAAAATGTATGAAAACGGACAAAAACGTAAGAAAACAGAAGAAAATGTAAGAAAACAGGCGAAAACGTAAGAAAACAGAAGAAAATGTAAGAAAACAGACGAAAACCTAAGAAAATGAATGAATACATAATAAAACAGTCAAAAACGTATGAAAACGGACAACGATGTAAGAAAACAGACGAAAACGTATGAAAATGGACGAAAACGTAAGAAAACGGATGAAAACGGACGAAAACGAATGAAAACTGACGAAAACGAAAAAAAAAAAAAAAAAAAAAGGTGAAATTAAAAAAAGTGATTAAAAAAAATACAAATAATGAGAAAATAAATAAGAAAGATAAAAAGAAAAGAAAAAGACAAGAAGATAACATGGACTTATATTTAGACATATTAAATCTTAGGTTAATCACAACCATTAAATTAAAATAGATGGAAGGTGAACATTTATCCCTTAGTATGCAAAGATTTTTGAGTATGCAAAATAAAGTGCCTCTCTTAAGTCAACCAAAGATGGGTCAGAACTTTTGGAGCAAAGTAACTTATTATTCAAGTGAGAATTTGTAACAGTTGTAATCAATAGCGAAAGTGTAAAAACTACACCGTTCAGATATCCATTCACACTCACTATTGTTATTGTTTGTAGAATGAAAGATGATTTACCATCAAATAAATATATAAATAATTTGTGATCTATGTAAATTTTGATAATATACATCTAAAATTGTTTTGTATAGTTTCAAAGTTTGTCTTATCATTTGATGATATGTTTTATAATTTTATTGAATGTTAAAAATTGATAATGTTAATTTAATAAATTTTCTTTTCTTCACAAGATTGTTTATTTCATCACCGTTAATTAGTTTATAAGAAAAACTGAAGTGGCAACCTTTATAAATCAAGTAGAATATTATTACTATACCAACATTGGTGGATTATAGTGAAACTAGCAAGAAGTAAAGGGACCCCGTTTGATTTGTTGTAATCTAGCATAATTTAGTGTAATTGTCATGGTTGTCAAGATCCCGATTCTGATATTAAGATCTTAAAAATTTATGATACTGGAAAGCAAAAACGATCCGGATTTTACATAGGATCTTTGAAAACTTAAGATCTTATAGGATACCGGTCTTGACCATATGATCTTAAGATTTAATCCGATTTGATCTTATTTTTCTCAAACCAAGAACTAAAAACTACAAATTTATGGATTGTGTTTTGTAGAATTTAAGAAACAACATGTTAATTCTTAAAGATTTTATAATCATAATTTAAGACAACATTTTTATGAAACATTTATATAATTTTGTGTTTATGATATATAATTATACTATTACAAATACTATTAACAAAATGACATTATGATAGGATCTTAAGATCCTGGTCCAATCTTATGATCTCGATCTTGCAAAAACAAAATCGATCCAAAGTAGGATCCCGATCTTCAAAACCTTGATAATTGTAATATGATTACATTAAGTAAACATTTTGGTTTGTAGAATTAAAGGAGTTTTTGTTCAGATTACATTACGTACGTTCTTTGATTTGCCACGTAAACTGTAATTCTATTTGCTCCAATTACAATCAAGCGAGTGAATTCATATTATATCGCAAGTTAGATTGAATGTTTTGAATTACGTTGTATAACTCAGAATTTTGATAATTTAATTCATCAGTATTTGTAAATCACTATATTTATTTAATATTAATATAATTATAACATAATATAAATTGTATAAATTATTATTTTTTTATTTACATAATATTTATTTATAGTGTAATAAATCTTCACTAAATATTTTTAATAAATTTTTATAATTATTATTTTTAATTTAAACATTATTTAATATATATATCAAATTTAAACATGTGTCACCCACTTCACCCCTGCCTTCCCCCACCCCCAAAAAAATAAATAAATAAATAAATAAATTCCCGCAAATATATATATATATATATATATATATATATATATATATATATATATATATATATATATATATATATATATATATATATATATATATAGAGTGAGGATCATGTGCGGATTTTTAATTTTAGTGCGGACGTACGGATAGATCTGGACCACCCATTTCAGATCTGATCTTGACTTTTTGTAAAAAAGTCAAGATCTGCGCTAACTTCACGGTAGCAATTGACCATGTAAACGATTTTTTTAATTTTTTTCCTTTTGAGCGAACCTTACTATTGTTATCTTCTTTCATTTTTTTATTTTTTCAGATTTTTCTGAGCACTTTTTGTTTTCTTGATTATGAGTTCTACCGTGATATTAACGATATTATGAGTATTAGTGTGATATTATGAAACCGTGATATTATAAAATGATGATATTATAAAACCAACTGTGATATTTAAGTTTTTTACATGTAAAGATGAACCTTGATATTAAGAAACATATGATAGTTACTATGATATTAACAATTTTATTAAAAAGCATATGATAGTTACGGTGATATTAACAATTATATTAAAAAAAGAAAAAAAGTTCCTGTGATAGTAAAAAAGAACCGTGATATTAACATTTTTTTATTAAAAAAGGAACGGTGATATTAATAATATTAGTAAAAAAAACAAAAAAGTAGTGTGATATAAAAAAAAAAGTTAGTGTGATATTAACAATTTGTATTAAAAAAAAAAAGTGAATGTGATATTAAGATCAGATCTTGACTTTTGTAAAAAAGTCAAAATCGACCTTAATATCACAATACCTTTAATCATGAAAACGATTTTTTTTTGAAAATTTTTTCAGCGATTCTTAATAATTTATCATTCTCTTTATTTTTTTAATTTTTTCAGATTTTTTTGAATTTTTTTTTTTTAAAAAGCTACTGTGATATTTACGCACCATCCCTACTTAAAAGCTTGAAACCCACCCGATCCCTTCCCTATATATATATATATATATATATATATATATATATATATATATATATATATATATTTGAAGGAAAAAAAATATTTCGCGCCAAAAGTTTTCCGTCAAAATTTTATACCTGTGATGCACCTTTTTTTTGTGCATCACAGTTATAAAAATTAATTATAACTATGATGCACCAATTTTTATAACCGTGATGCACCTTGTTTTTTAATGCATCATAGTTGTAAGTTTATTGCATTATAGTTATAAGAAACTGCATCATCCTAAATTTTCTGCATCATATATGTATGTAACTGCATCATAATTAAACACGTTTTTTTTTTTTTTTTTTTTTTTTTTTTTTTTTTTTATTTTTTATTTTATAAATACACTTGTTTATATCATTAGTGCATCACACTAATAAGTTTTGGTGATCTTTATTATAAGTTACTGCATCATAGTTAATAGTTAAGTGCATCAACTATGATGCAATAACTTTTAACCTTAATGCACTAAATCATATTTGTGATGCAGTAACTTTATAACTGATGAGTGTCTAAATACTCATCATTTTTGTACTGTTAGAATGCCAAAAACATCTGAAAACACTCAGAAATGCATCAAAATGATGAAAATATCACAAATAAGTGTTTTATGTGTTTTAAATGCAAAAACATCAAAATCTGGTGAAAAAAGTATCAAGTTTGCATAATTGGCAGTTTTAGTCCCCCAAGTTTCAAAAGTTGTCAAAAACAGTCCCTGGTAAATCAAAATAAAGAAAAATGTCATTTAAGGTCCATGAGATTCAAAAGTTGTCAAAACAAACCCTTGAAATGTAAAATTGCAAAATTACAACTTTAGTCCCTCAAGTTTTGAAAATGACAAAAATAGTCCTTGGATTTATTAAAAATGGAATTTTATGCATAAATGGTCCTTGTACTATTCATATTTGGCAGGATAGGCCCTTGTGATAACTTTGGAAACTTGTCAAGATCAGTCCCTTAACTTTGGCAGAATTACAAAATTAGTCCTTGTAATATTAAACAAACCAATAGGACCCCCTTTTGTATTTAGAACCCCTGACAAAACCCAAAAGACCCTGTCAAATGCCCTGTGACCCCCCTAATTTGGACCCCCTTTATTAATATCTTTGGTCAAAATAAGTCAAACGCGCCAAAACAGCTTCCACTGTTCACTTCCTTCTCCAAGCCTGTAAATCCAAAACCAGGGTGGTTTTTACCACCTGTTACCTCCACCTCACCTCACTACCCACTCTCTCCAGCTCATCCCCCCTCCTATACACCAGCCCACAACCAATTAATGCATCCCCACCATGAACCTTTCACTGTTACACTCACATCCCCTGTTTTTGCTTCCACATCACACCAAATCCATTGAAACTTCACCTTTTGTGTCCCCTACACCTCCACAACACACCAAGATTCTTTAATTACTCTCAAACTGTCTCAAGCAACCATGTATACTTTTGGCGCCAAAAGTGAGTTTAAAGGCTAGGATGAGTTTGACTCAATCAATGGCCAAGATAGTTGATGGGAAATGATCAGAGGCATGTGGGGAGTATTTCAAGGCTATAAAGAAAGAGGAGAAGGAGAAGAGTGATCTATCTAGAATAATTGTAATTTAGCTTATGTCGTTTTTAATTAAATTTCAAATTCCAGTGTTTGTTTAAGCTTTTAAGCTCTGTATTTCAAGTTACTAGTGTGTAATAAAACTTTTGTTAACATCAATTTCAGTTTTAAGTTCAATATTCAGTTTATGCAAAATCTTACTTTTGATCAAATTCTCAAAATCTGCAAATGTTGTTAATAGTTGTTACCTTGGACTGATAAGCTCACATAAGCTCCTATATAGCTTATCCAAGCTATTAGAAACCCTTTAAAATCAGTTTAGTAGTCAAAAGCAAAAATACTAAAAAAATACAAAAAAATCAGTCATAAATCAAAAATCATAAGAAATGAAGAAAAATGCAAGGAGCAAGGTGAATTCTGGATTGCCTTGGGTTTAGTGCTTATTGGGAAGCTTTAGGTTGTGTTTGTATACCTCAGTTCTCAGTTTGAGCTTGGCAACAACTTGTAAGCATTTTGACCCATTTTGGCATTTCACTGTGTAAGACAGTTATAAGCTTAAATCTCTGTGTTTTTATATTCATTAGTTGTAGTTAAGCATAATCAAACCATAAAAACAGTCACTTGTTCTTTAAAATTTATAGTTGCTAAGAATCTCATTTTGACAGTTAAAATAGCATAATCATCATTCTTGTGATTCATGTTGTTAATACTGTTGTTTTATGTTTATTTAGTCCTAATACATGATATAATAAGATCTTTAATCAATTTCATGGTTTAAATCTTTAAAATCATTTGAAAATCTTCAAATTAGTTTATTTAATGACTGTTTGGATTTGCTGAGATATCTGTGTTAGAGAGTGTTGGCTTTGTTTCTTGTTATTGTCCTGTGTCACATAAGTACTTGATATCTCATTGACACCAAGAAAACCAGTGGTCATTTGTTAAAAGAGTCAAAATACCTTTTGATCAAATCTTGTTAACTCACTGTTGGAATTTCATGATCCATGATTGTGATTTCTTGTTCATAAGTTGTTATAATTGCTTAATCTAGTCTTAATATAACTTAATACATCATAATCAGTCCATAGAATTGATTTAAAGTTCATTTAAGTCAACTTTCATTTTGTTAAAAAAGTCAAAATCATGCTCTGTGCACAGTTGAGCCTATCACTTTCACAAGCTCACACAGAGCTTATCAGTTAGCTTCAGCTTGTGCTTCTTGGCTTTTTGTGAAGCTAACCTAGTCATCTTTGAGTCCCAAGCTTAATTTTCCAATTTGCAGCTTGTTTGATAGGGCTGCACTCAGCTTTTTGTCTGTAAAAAAAAAAAAACTCAGAATACACTGAGTCATACTCAGTGGTTTTTCAGCTTTTTCTTAAGCTCACCATAAGCTCTCTAGTGGACCCCACAGTGAGAGCTTTAGCTTTTTGGAAATCTGAGTTGGTCAACTTGCTAATCCAAGTGTTTATTTTCAATTCCTAGCTTATTATAGTGCTTAAAATTAAGCTTAAAGGTGCCTAGTAAAAACAAAAGTGTCATGTGCATACAGTTAAAACTAGTGCTTATTTTGGCTTAATCAGTGCTTATTTTTAAGTTATTTGCATTCTCAGTTGTTGTATAAGCTTATTTACAGTAGCTTAGCTTATTTCCAGTGTATCTTGTGCTTATTTTCTAGCTTATAAGTCATTTAGCTTAAACCTTTTGCTTATTTCTTTTTTCTTGCTCACTGTTGAGAAAATAAGCTCAAACTGAGCTTATTAGTCATTTTTATAAAAAGTCATAGTTTTATAAATTGCTTATTTTAGTTAGCTTAATAAGTTGCAAAAAGAAAAATCAAAAAATAAAATAGTTGCAAAAAGCAGTTGCTGGGATTCGAACCCTGGCCACCCAGCTCACCACACACACACACTACCACTCGCCCTTGGGACTTTGACTGTTATATCTTTGCAAAATCTAATATATAACCCTCTTTGTCTCTTTTAGCTTATACGAGCTTTTCAGCTTATTTCTAGCTTATTCAAATAAGTTGTCACATGTTTTGTATTTTTCTTAGTTTGGTATTAGTATAAAGTATTTTATAAAAAAGTTTCAGATTTTTCCGAATAGTTTTAGTATTTTTAATCATTTAATTAGTGTAAAATAGTATTTAATTCATAATAAAAAATATAAAAGTCAAAAAAATATAAATCTTTTTTCTAAAATTTTCTTTTGTCATATATTAAGTAAGAAAATTATTTTTACACTTGTAGGACTTTTATTTCATAAATTTTACGTTTTTACTTGCGCACTTGCGTAATTTTTATACATAACGCTCGTTTTCATTTTAAGTCACGTTTTTAGGTGATTTAGGTTTACGTTTTAATTAAAATAGTTTATTTAAGTTATTTTGTTTTATAAATCTAGAAAAACATCATTGTAAAAATAGTGATAGCATTTATTTAATATATTTTAGCTTTTTAATTTTCTTTAATTTGCATTTAAGCCCCTGTAATTTACAAAACTTTTTCTTTAGGTATAAATAACTCAAAATCCTTACTGATCACTATCCTTAGTGATTATTCGATATCTGTCTGTGTTAAACACCATTCATCCTCCGTGGGACTTAACGACCCAGGAATCCACTATATTCCTCTGATCTTAATTGCATTTGCTTTCTGAGCTGTTTTAAGTTTATTACGGTTGACCATTCACAAGTGGTTAGCTTGTGTGATTAAACTTGACTGTTCAGGAGCGAATCAAATTTTGGCGCCGCTGCCGGGGAGGCTGTAAGCGTGTTTTAAAGCAGTTTTCAGACCCGTACTTGCACATATACCATCGTTTGTAAACAGGTTTTTGTAAAGTTATCATAAATCAAAAAGTTCATTAACACTTTTCCTAAAGTGTTAACAACACCAAACAAAATATAAAACAACAAAACAATCGTAACGTTTTCTAGTTTGTGTGTCCTTTAAGGTGATTCTTAAAGAAATACGATTTGGTTAAACGAGACGATACCAAAAATATTGTCCAAAAGTTTTTAAACCTTTAGCACAAATCCATACCTACGTCTTTTCAGTGGTACTTAATTAATACATAAAAATCAACCACCGCAAATCAAGGCAGTACACCTACTAACTGGGGGTGTGACCATAATAAGTTCCCGAACAACAGATTTAAAACTTGCCTTTGTGTCCTTGTGATTTGGTGTACCTTTTTCAAAGAAGCCATTTCATTTGTGATTATTGGTTTAAGTTCACTTGTCGTTTTGCCTCGCATTTGTTTTGAAAACTGATTTTTATACTTAGTGCATGCGCACTCGTTCTTCCAGTTCTACAAGTCCACTTTCTGAGCTTGCAAATATTCCTCGTAGACGTAGAGGACGTTCTGCTCCTTCAGCCGTGACTGAGGAACGTCTACCACCACCACCCCCTGTCAAAATGGCAGAAGACAAGCCGATGAATGAGCTTCTCCAAGCACCCATCGAGGGTTACGGAGATGCCATTATTGTCCCAGCCATCGTGGCTGATACCTTTGAGCTCAAAACCGGGTTGCTTAATCTTGTAACCCAAAGCCAATTCTATGGTTTTGAGCGGGATGATCCTCATGCACACATTCGATGGTTTAACAAGATTGCATCTACCATCAAATACAAGAATGTCCCACATGAAGCAATTAAGCTTTTTCTGTTCCCATTTTCTCTAGAGGGACAAGCCCGGAATTGGCTTGAGAAACAACCCCCTCGTTCCATTGAGACATGGGAAGATCTAGTCACCAAGTTTGTTAACGAATTCTATCCTCCATCTCGAACTACAAGTCTTAAGAATGAGATAATGAAATTTTCTCAAAGATTTGACGAATCATTCGGGGAGGCATGGGATCGTTACAAAGAATTGCTCCGCAAGTGTCCACATCATGGTTTTACCGAGTTAATGCAAATGGATACTTTCTACAATGGTCTGAGACAAGCTGACCAAGACTCTCTAAATGCCTCTGCGGGAGGTAATTTCTTGAGCAAGACCACAAAAGAAGCCTTGCAAATCATTGAAAACAAGTCCCAGGTCCGCCCTTTCCGCACAAAGACATATCAGACTCAGTCTAATGCTGGACCTTCTACTTCATCTCCCGTGAGTACATCTAGAACTGATGCTAAGATTGACAAACTCACGGATATTGTTCAGGCTTTGGTTCTTGCTAACCAAAAGAAAGTCACTTTCACTCAAACACCATCACATGGTGAAGTGAAGAAAGTTGAAGTTTGTGTTACTTGTGGTGGTCCTCATGCATACTACAACTGTACTGCCACCGATGGTAGTCCGTTTGAAGCCAATGCTATAGCCGGTACTTCAAATCAAGGAGGTAATCAATACCGTCCTCAAAATGAACCAAACTACCGAGCTAACACTTATCAGGCACCACCCGGTTTTAACCAGAATCCTAACATACAAAACCGGAATCAGAACCAACCTAGAATGAACCAAGGTTATCAAAACCAAGGTAATTTCTATCCCGGACCCAATCAAGGTTTCCAACATCAAGGAAACCTTAATCAAAACAATTTCAATCGAGGGAATCAAATTCAAGGAAATGTGAATCCTAATCAAGGGAATTTTCAACAACAAGGTCATAATCAAAACATCCGACCTCAAAATTTCCCTCCACCTGCTCCAGTACCATCATCTGATGAGTTATTGAAGCAATTCATGAAATCCCAAGATGAAATGAACAGGTTGTTGGTCAGTCAGATCGCTGATCTAAAGAAGTCTTTAAATGATCAACCCTCGGGCTCAGGAAAACTTCCCGAGCAACACGATCGCTAACCCGAGGGGCGATGCTAAGGCGATCACAACCAGAAGTGGTGTTTCATACAATGGACCCGCTATTCCTACTACCTCTTCTTCTTCTCTCCCAAAGGTAGTGGAAAGTGAACCTGAGGCAACAAAGGACAAGGAACTTCCTACTAATAACGGAGGTACCAATGATGTCCATCCTCAAGTTGTCCAGAAACCCAAATCCAATCCAGGAGTTGTTTTTGAACCTCCTGTAGCTCCTGTTGAAAACCCCAAATCCAAATCTTCTATTCCTTACCCATCACGTTTGAATGAGCAAAAGCTCCGCGAAAAAGCCAGTCATCAAATGGATAAATTTTTTCAAATTTTCCAAGAACTACATTTTGACATAAGCTTTGCGGATGCTATCATGTTGATGCCCAAGTTTGCATCAACTCTCAAACACATGTTAAGCAACAAGGAAAAGCTGTTTGAAATGGCTAAAACTCCTCTGAACGAGAACTGCTCAGCAGTTATCCTGAAAAAACTTCCAGAAAAGCTTGGAGATCCTGGAAAATTTCTTTTACCTTGTGTATTTCCAGGAATGGTTGAATGCTTTGCCTTAGCAGATCTTGGTGCAAGCATCAATCTGATGCCTTATTAAGTATGGAAGAAACTTTCTCTTCCAGAACTTACTCCTACATGCATGACTCTCGAGCTTGCAGATCGTACAATATCCCGTCCTCTTGGCATTGCCGAGGACGTTTTTGTGAAAGTAGGAAAGTTCAATTTTCCAGCTGACTTTATGGTTGTAGATTTTGATGCCGATCATCGGGTTCCTCTCATTGTTGGACGAGGATTCCTGAGAACGGGCCGTGCTCTCATTGATGTATTTGAGCAAGAAATCACATTACGTGTTGGTAATGAAGCTGTCACCTTTAACCTTGATCAAACTTCGAGGTACTCCGCAAACTATGATTCTGAGTCGGTTAACCGAATAGATATCATTGATGTTGCTTCTGAAGAGTACTCTCAAGAAGTTCTTGGTTATGATCATAATTCTTCGAGTGATAATCTCACTCATTCATCTCAACCCATCATTGCCAATTCTACTCCTTCTCTCACCCCATTTGAGGAAAGTGACTTCATCTTGGAAGAGATTGAAGCCTACTTATCTAGTGATTCTGTTCCATGGGAAATTGATCACGCTCCCATCGACATTGAGGGGGACATACTTCTCATTGAGAAGCTGCTTAATGATGATCCATCATCACTCCCTCCCGTCGAGCTTCATAACAAAGAAGTCAAGTCAGTTGAGAAAACTGACGAATTTCCTGAAGTCGAACTTAAGGACTTACCACCTCATCTCGAGTATGCATTTCTTGAGGGTAATGATAAATTACCAGTCATTATTGCTCGAGATTTGAGTAAAGATGAAAAGACTGCTCTCATAAAGGTCTTGAAGTCACACAAGCAAGCAATTGCTTGGAAACTCTCCGACATTAAGGGTATCAACCCTGAATTTTGTACTCACAAAATCTTGATGGAGGATGACTTCAAACCAGCAGTTCAACATCAGAGAAGAGTAAATCCAAAAATCCATGATATTATCAAACATGAGTTTATCAAACTTCTTGATGCAGGATTAATTTACCCGATCTCAGATAGTCCTTGGGTTAGCCCAATTCATTGTGTTCCTAAAAAGGGTGGCATAACTGTTGTCACAAATGAAGATAACGAGTTAATTCCAACTCGATTGGTTACGGGATGACGTGTTTGCATTGACTATCGTAAGTTGAATGACGCCACCCGAAAAGACCATTTTCCTCTACCCTTCATGGACCAAATGCTTGAGAGATTAGCAGGGAATGAATACTATTGTTTCCTTGATGGTTTCTCGGGTTATTTTCAGATCCCCATTGATCCAAAGGATCAAGAAAAGACTACATTCACCTGCCCATACGGAACTTTTGCCTACAGACGTATGCCTTTTGGCTTATGTAACGCTCCTGGCACGTTCCAACGATGTATGATGGCCATTTTCCACGACATGATCGGGGAAACAATGGAGGTGTTTATGGATGACTTCTCGGTCATTGGGGATTCATTTCAAACATGTCTCTCCCATTTAGAAAAAATGCTTCAAAGGTGTGAAGACACCAATCTTTGTCTAAATTGGGAGAAGAGCCACTTTATGGTCAAAGAAGGCATAGTCCTTGGCCATAAGATTTCAAAAAACGGGATTGAGGTTGATAGAGCAAAAGTTGATGTTATTGCTAAACTGCCTCATCCTACTACCGTCAAAGGTATTAGGAGTTTTTTAGGTCATGCCGGTTTCTATCGTAGATTCATACAAGATTTTTCTAAAATCGCCCGGCCTATGACTCATCTTCTTGAAAAAGATGCTCCTTTTATCTTCTCACCTGAGTGCATCGAAGCTTTTGAAACATTAAAGAAAAAGCTTACTGAAGCACCCATTCTCGTTGCTCCAGACTGGGACTTGCCTTTTGAGCTCATGTGCGATGCAAGTGATTTTGCTATCGGTGCAGTCCTAGGGCAACGTAGATCTAAGCATTTTCAGCCTATTCACTACGCAAGTAAGACTATGACTGAAGCTCAAACTCATTACACTACCACAGAAAAAGAGCTATTAGCCGTGGTGTATGCGTTTGAAAAGTTTCGGCCGTACTTAATCTTGACCAAATGTGTAGTGTATACGGATCACTCGGCTCTCAAATATCTCTTTGCAAAACAAGATGCAAAGCCGAGATTGCTCCGTTGGGTTCTCCTCCTCCAGGAATTTGATATCATTATACGTGATAAAAAAGGAGCTGAGAACCTGGCTGCTGATCATCTGTCCCGATTAGAGAACCCTCACCAAGATGTTTTCGAGAAAAAGGAAATAAATGAAACATTTCCTCTCGAGACACTCAATGCGGTTTCTTTTCGTGGAAATTCTACCACCCCATGGTTTGCTGACTTCGCAAATTACCATGCGGGTAACTTCATAGTGAAAGGGATGTCGACCCAACAGAAGAACAAATTCTTCAAGGATGTAAAACATTACTTCTGGGACGACCCCTACTTATTCAAAATCTGTGCGGATCAAGTCATCCGACGGTGTGTTTATGGACAAGAAGCTCTTGACATTCTCAAAGCTTGCCATGCTGGACCCACCGGGGGCCATCATAGTCCAAACTACACCGCCAAAAAGGTGTTTAATTCCGGGTTTTATTGGCCCTCGATTTATAAGGATGCCCATGAATTTGTCAAAGCATGTGACGCTTGTCAACGTCACAGAAATATCTCGCAAAGAAATGAAATGCCGCAAAATACCATTCAAGTTTGTGAGATCTTTGACATCTGGGGTATTGACTTTATGGGGCCATTTCCATCATCTCGAGGAAACAAATACATACTTGTGGCTGTTGACTATTTGTCAAAATGGGTTGAAGCAAAAGCCTTACCTACCAATGATGCCCGAGTTGTTGTGAAGTTTTTAAAATCCCTTTTTGCCAGGTTTGGAACTCCACGTGCTATAATCAGTGATCGTGGTACACATTTCTGCAATGACCAATTTGATCGTGTCATGCAAAAGTATGGTGTAACCCACCGTCTATCTACTGCATACCACCCGCAAACAAGTGGGCAAGTGGAAGTTTCCAACCGTGGTATTAAAAGAATTCTTGAAAGGAAAGTAGGCGAAGACCGTGCATCCTGGTCGGATAAACTGGATGACGCACTCTGGGCCTTCCGTACAGCTTACAAAACACCCATCGGGTGTACTCCATACAAGCTAGTGTACGGAAAGGCATGTCATCTGCCGATTGAGCTAGAGCACAAGGCATACTGGGCCTTAAAACATGCAAACTTCGATATTCAGACAGCTGGTGATCACAGAAAAGTTCAAATGAATGAATTAAATGAACTCCGTGATCAAGCATACGAGAACTCTTTGATCTACAAACAAAAGACAAAGAAGATTCATGACTCCAAAATCAAGAACTGCGTTTTTAACGTTGGTGATCGAGTCCTTCTTTTCAATTCTAGATTGAAGATTTTCTCAGGAAAGCTCAAGTCCCGTTGGTCTGGTCCATTTACTATTTCTAAGGTTTATCCTTATGGTACCATTGAGTTATCTCAACCCGATGGTCCAAATTTTAAAGTGAATGGTCATCGATTAAAGCATTACTTTGGAGAGGACATTCCACCTGTGATTGTCCCGGATCTACAAACTTTCCCCATGAACCAATAAATGCGGGGATCGAGTCAAACTAGTGACTCGGGAATCAAAAATAATAGCAAACACCACATGGGTTTTCACCCGTGAGTACCACCCTAGTGTGGGGGAGTTGCCCCCCGCTGTTGTATATATCAATCTCTATAAAAAAAAATGTGTATATATCAAAAATAAAATGATGGCCGTAGTATTTCCCTTTTACGTTCTATGTTTCGGCATAACCGCCGGTACTTTGAATATTGAGGGCAATATTCATTTCTAAGTGTGGGGGGGAATTCTCACGAATTTTATCATGTAATTATTCCACCCAATTCCCCCGTTTTTGGCCAAAATTTTTTTTGGAGTAAGTGTTTTTCACTTACTCAGCAAATGGTAATCAGTCCGCCATGTCTAACCCACATAAGGATTGGCTAATCCAGGAGCAAACGGCTCTGGTAAAGATATCTCAAATCCGTTTATGGCTTGCAATTTGCCCAAAATTGTATGGTGTTCAACTCACCATATCTTTAAACTAGTGAAAAGTTGGCTAGCCCGCAAGTTTATGGCTTGTGGTAAAGGCAGTTGGAAATCCATAATTGGTAATCGGCTCACCAAAGATAATATTGATAATTTATCTAAGAGTTGGCTAGTCCAGAAGCAAACGGCTTCTGGTAAAGACAAATCAAATCCGTTTACAGCTTATGATTTGCTCAAAATCATTTGGTTATCATTGTACCAATGTTCTTACTTGAACTAAAACAATTGGCTACTCCAGAAGTAATGGCTTTTGGTAAAGAGATGAAATCCATTAATTTTTCTCAAATCATTGCTAGGGACTAGCAATATCTTAGTGTGGGGGATTGATGAGTGTCTAAATACTCATCATTTTTGTACTGTTAGAATGCCAAAAACATCTGAAAACACTTAGAAATGCATCAAAATGATGAAAATATCACAAATAAGTGTTTTATGTGTTTTAAATGCAAAAACATCAAAATCTGGTGAAAAACGTATCAAGTTTGCATAATTGGCAGTTTTAGTCCCCCAAGTTTCAAAAGTTGTCAAAAACAGTCCCTGGTAAAGCAAAATAAAGAAAAATGTCATTTAAGGTCCATGAGATTCAAAAGTTGTCAAAACAAACCCTTAAAATGTAAAATTGCAAAATTACAACTTTAGTCCCTCAAGTTTTGAAAATGACAAAAATAGTCCTTGGATTTATTAAAAATGGAATTTTATGCATAAATGGTCCTTGTACTATTCATATTTGGCAGGATAGGCCCTTGTGATAACTTTGGAAACTTGTCAAGATCAGTCCCTTAACTTTGGCAGAATTACAAAATTAGTCCTTGTAATATTAAACAAACCAATAGGACCCCCTTTTGTATTTAGAACCCCTGCCAAAACCCAAAAGACCCTGTCAAATGCCCTGTGACCCCCCTAATTTGGACCCCCTTTATTAATATCTTTGGTCAAAATAAGTCAAACGCGCCAAAACAGCTTCCACTGTTCACTTCCTTCTCCAAGCCTGTAAATCCAAAACCAGGGTGGTTTTTACCACCTGTTACCTCCACCTCACCTCACTACCCACTCTCTCCAGCTCATCCCCCCTCCTATACACCAGCCCACAACCAATTAATGCATCCCCACCATGAACCTTTCACTGTTACACTCACATCCCCTGTTTTTGCTTCCACATCACACCAAATCCATTGAAACTTCACCTTTTGTGTCCCCTACACCTCCACAACACACCAAGATTCTTTAATTACTCTCAAACTGTCTCAAGCAACCATGTATACTTTTGGCGCCAAAAGTGAGTTTAAAGGCTAGGATGAGTTTGACTCAATCAATGGCCAAAATAGTTGATGGGAAATGATCAGAGGCATGTGGGGAGTATTTCAAGGCTATAAAGAAAGAGGAGAAGGAGAAGAGTGATCTATCTAGAATAATTGTAATTTAGCTTATGTCGTTTTTAATTAAATTTCAAATTCCAGTGTTTGTTTAAGCTTTTAAGCTCTGTATTTCAAGTTACTAGTGTGTAATAAAACTTTTGTTAACATCAATTTCAGTTTTAAGTTCAATATTCAGTTTATGCAAAATCTTACTTTTGATCAAATTCTCAAAATCTGCAAATGTTGTTAATAGTTGTTACCTTGGACTGATAAGCTCACATAAGCTCCTATATAGCTTATCCAAGCTATTAGAAACCATTTAAAATCAGTTTAGTAGTCAAAAGCAAAAATACAAAAAAATCAGTCATAAATCAAAAATCATAAGAAATGAAGAAAAATGCAAGGAGCAAGGTGAATTCTGGATTGCCTTGGGTTTAGTGCTTATTGGGAAGCTTTAGGTTGTGTTTGTATACCTCAGTTCTCAGTTTGAGCTTGGAAACAACTTGTAAGCATTTTGACCCATTTTGGCATTTCACTGTGTAAGACAGTTATAAGCTTAAATCTCTGTGTTTTTATATTCATTAGTTGTAGTTAAGCATAATCAAACCATAAAAACAGTCACTTGTTCTTTAAAATTTATAGTTGATAAGAATCTCATTTTGACAGTTAAAATAGCATAATCATCATTCTTGTGATTCATGTTGTTAATACTGTTGTTTTATGTTTATTTAGTCCTAATACATGATATAATAAGATCTTTAATCAAGTTCATGGTTTAAATCTTTAAAATCATTTGAAAATCTTCAAATTAGTTTATTTAATGACTGTTTGGATTTGCTGAGATATCTGTGTTAGAGAGTGTTGGCTTTGTTTCTTGTTATTGTCCTGTGTCACATAAGTACTTAATATCTCATTGACACCAAGAAAACCAGTGGTCATTTGTTAAAAGAGTCAAAATACCTTTTGATCAAATCTTGTTAACTCACTGTTGGAATTTCATGATCCATGATTGTGATTTCTTGTTCATAAGTTGTTATAATTGCTTAATCTAGTCTTAATATAACTTAATACATCATAATCAGTCCATAGAATTGATTTAAAGTTCATTTAAGTCAACTTTCATTTTGTTAAAAAAGTCAAAATCATGCTCTGTGCACAATTGAGCCTATCACTTTCACAAGCTCACAGAGAGCTTATCAGTTAGCTTCAGCTTGTGCTTCTTGGCTTTTTGTGAAGCTAACCTAGTCATCTTTGAGTCCCAAGCTTAATTTTCCAATTTGCAGCTTGTTTGATAGGGCTGCACTCAGCTTTTTGTCTGTCCAAAAAAAAACTCAGAATACACTGAGTCATACTCAGTGGTTTTTCAGCTTTTTCTTAAGCTCACCATAAGCTCTCTAGTGGACCCCACAGTGAGAGCTTTAGCTTTTTGGAAATCTGAGTTGGTCAACTTGCTAATCCAAGTGTTTATTTTCAATTCCTAGCTTATTATAGTGCTTAAAATTAAGCTTAAAGGTGCCTAGTAAAAACAAAAGTGTCCTGTGCATACAGTTAAAACTAGTGCTTATTTTGGCTTAATCAGTGCTTATTTTTAAGTTATTTGCATTCTCAGTTGTTGTATAAGCTTATTTACAGTAGCTTAGCTTATTTCCAGTGTATCTTGTGCTTATTTTCTAGCTTATAAGTCATTTAGCTTAAACCTTTTGCTTATTTCTTTTTTCTTGCTCACTGTTGAGAAAATAAGCTCAAACTGAGCTTATTAGTCATTTTTATAAAAAGTCATAGTTTTATAAATTGCTTATTTTAGTTAGCTTAATAAGTTGCAAAAAGAAAAATCAAAAAATAAAATAGTTGCAAAAAGCAGTTGCTGGGATTCGAACCCTGGCCACCCAGCTCACCACACACACACACTACCACTCGCCCTTGGGACTTTGACTGTTATATCTTTGCAAAATCTAATATATAACCCTCTTTGTCTCTTTTAGCTTATACGAGCTTTTCAGCTTATTTCTAGCTTATTCAAATAAGTTGTCACATGTTTTGTATTTTTCTTAGTTTGGTATTAGTATAAAGTATTTTATAAAAAAGTTTCAGATTTTTCCGAATAGTTTTAGTATTTTTAATCATTTAATTAGTGTAAAATAGTATTTAATTCATAATAAAAAATATAAAAGTCAAAAAAATATAAATCTTTTTTCTAAAATTTTCTTTTGTCATATATTAAGTAAGAAAATTATTTTTACACTTGTAGGACTTTTATTTCATAAATTTTACGTTTTTACTTGCGCACTTGCGTAATTTTTATACATAACGCTCGTTTTCATTTTAAGTCACGTTTTTAGGTGATTTAGGTTTACGTTTTAATTAAAATAGTTTATTTAAGTTATTTTGTTTTATAAATCTAGAAAAACATCATTGTAAAAATAGTGATAGCATTTATTTAATATATTTTAGCTTTTTAATTTTCTTTAATTTGCATTTAAGCCCCTGTAATTTACAAAACTTTTTCTTTAGGTATAAATAACTCAAAATCCTTACTGATCACTATCCTTAGTGATTATTCGACATCTGTCTGTGTTAAACACCATTCATCCTCCGTGGGACTTAACGACCCAGGAATCCACTATATTCCTCTGATCTTAATTGCATTTGCTTTCTGAGCTGTTTTAAGTTTATTACGGTTGACCATTCACAAGTGGTTAGCTTGTGTGATTAAACTTGACTGTTCAGGAGCGAATCAATAACTGTGATGCACATATAAAGTTTGGTGGGAAATTTTTGGCGAAAAAAAAAATTGCCCAAAAAAAAACTTTTGGCGGGAAAAAAATCGGGGGAGGAAGAGGGTGGGGGTAGGTGATACATGTCATATGATATGGCATGAGGATGACACATGTCACTCTCACAATTCTTCCTACACTTTTTATTATAAGAGACTTTTTATTTTATTATTATTTTTTTTTATATTACACTAGTTTAACACCTGTGTAATATACGGGGTTTTTCAGTTATTAAAAAGTAAGCAAAAAAAACTATGTTATCTAATAAAGTTTGCATTTATAAGATGAGAATAGATTTATGGTTGGTTTTCTTTTAAAGACGTTCATTCATTATTAGCATATATTGAAAGTTTAAGAAACCCACATAACACTTAACTAGATATAGACACGAGTCTTTAAATAGAAATATATATATATATATATAAAAAAAAAAAAAAAAAAAAAAAAAAAAAAAAAAAAAAAAACTATAACTATGTTGAGCCTATCCACCCGTACTAAATTACAGATTTACGGCCATAAACTTTGATTAATATCCATTAATCGATATTTTTTAAGAAAAAGTTAAGAACAAAGATGAAATGCATTGAACTTTTTTTTAACAATATTTACCCTCCAAAAACCGGAGCTTGAAAGATTCAGCTTCTTCAAATACTTTTTCCTCACTTTGAAAGCTTCGCATACCACTAATTCACCTTTTCATTTGGATAATTTCTTCTCCCTAAAAGTTCTGATGCCATTGGCTGCAACCAGAGGGTCTTAGAAGCAGGGCCGTTCCTGACTTTCTTGCTGCCCTGAGCGAGATTGGTTTTTTGATGCCCTAAATAAGCCGATCGAATATTACTACAAAATATTGTACGTTCTATGTAATGTTTTACTGTTTTGGCTTTATTTAATATATTTTGATGTTCAAACGAAATTATAAAAAAAAAAAAAAAAAAAAAGTTATTTTAAAAAGATTTGGGCCTCCAAAAAAAACTTGCATATCAACTTAATAAAACATGGACGACTCTTTATTTTATTTTACTTTACCTAATGAGTTATTAGTTTTTCTACATTATGTTGTATTTTTTCAACCTATTATTTGGATATAATCTAAACTATGTGTTATGCACAATACAAGTTAAAAAGTTATCAAAGTCCAAGTATTTCACATGTATGAACTAAAATTGCAAGATTTAGAAATATGATACTAAAAAGAAAAAAAAAAGTAACAAATGGATGTCAAATAACTAGTTAAAAGATGTTAAAAAATAGGATAACTTGGCTACAATTGTTGTGGCAAATTGGCTACAATCTTTCACATAAATTACATAGGAAAGGCTCAGGGACCCACCAAAAAGATTCAAGAACCGACTAAAACCCACAAATTATAACACAAATTGTAGGGAATTGGCTACAATGCAATTGTAGCTAATATATTCCCTAAAAAAATATATCTAGTTAAAAATCTATTGTGTGAATCTAGTGTTGGTTTTATGGACAATAAATTAATAGACGTGTGTTAGGATCGAACTCGAGACTACGGGGATTGCACACTTTACGTATGAGAATTTAAAGTTAAATAATTAAATATAAACGTTGTATTTATTTATTTATTAAACGAAATAACTAACAACGTTAAGTAATTAATGTAATGGACTAACGGGCGTTAAAGGTATTTGGAAAAGGACTAGAATGCAAAGTTTGGAAGTTTCCGGAATCCCTTGGGGATACCCTCATCCGATCGGCCAAAGGAGAAAAGGAAACAAACCCAACTTGTTCACCAATTTTGCTTGGGTATATATACAAGGCTAGGGGTCTTGTTTTTGCATCTCTTGTATTCATTAGCTAAACCCTAAAACAGTTTTTGTGTGTGTTTTTAAGCTACAAACCGATCGACCAAATCCTCTAGGGGATCGATCATCTCTTTTCCACAAACCAAGTTATTTGGTTTAATAAAACTAGCATTACTTTAATTCGGTTTAGTACGTGTGTACAAGAACGTAGTGATAACATACTTTTGTTATTATTCTTGGATTGAATTACAAAACGGTAAGGGGTAATTCATATAATCCTATAAACCCTAATTAGGGTTCATCCAATTGCTAGTTTTGTGGATTTGATTCTTGTTCGGCTAGAATCAAGAAAGGTACGCATATTCTTGTTTATGTTAATTAATTATTCGTTAATCTTTCCTATACGCTTCCGCTTGATTACTTTGATGTTTTGTGGTTATTTATTTGAATGTCATGTTATCTAATTCCAACAGTGGCATCACGAGTCATTGGTTTTTAATGAGTAATTAATTACATAAACGCGTAATAAAACAAATAATTGTATGTTGTTTGATATGTTAATCTAGGGTTTATGTTTAATTTTGTTTGGTCGATTTTTTAGTTAATTGGGGCGTTCCCCATATTTTTTTTAATGTCGACACATATAAAATTTTTAGGGTTTTGAAAATTGTTTGCTAACCTTATTAAAACCTAGAATTAATATATTAGTTACGTGATTAATTCATGAATAATTTTTTATGTGTCATGGAATTTTTAATATGCGATCTTGTGACTTATTTGTATAATTGTTATGATGTATCCATGATTATACATGCATGTTAGTCATGGATAAGTTACTTTGATATTGTTTAAATTGTTAAGAAATATTTATTTACGATAAATCTTGAATTGGGGAAGACTCCAATTGTATATATTAATAAATCAATTATGTGCAATTTGATATATTATTAATTATGGGTTTACGCAATCGATTCTTCGATGTATGTGGCTCACTCTCAATTGAGAGAGTGAAAACCCTAACTAATATATACATAATTTTAACCTAGATATTGATTATTAATAGGGTTTTATCGAATAAGTTGCATGTGGCTACTTGTTTACACGTATAAATTGTTTATTATGTGTGCATTATTTTTTAGTAGTTTATTTTTTATTGGTATTACTTGTTTGTTTATTATGTGTGACAGTTTTAAGCAAAGGGTAATTTTGAATAGAAAAATAATACGGACTAAACAATGGTGAAATTTGATTTGTTTTGGAAGAGTTAAGTTTTCAATAGTTTAATTGATTGATGATTTTGGTATTATGGTTGAACGGCTCACCCACTAGAATGAACTATAAAGGGGTTAATTAAGAAGTGCGCACAGTCACACTGAAAGGATGTCTAAGGTTATGCTTTGCGCTTACCTGGTCCTCTGCCCCCTGTAAGTTCGAATGGAGCTACTTAGTAAGCCATAAAATGTGCAAACTCATCTTAAGGGCGAATTAGTTTTAATTCCATGCGCCACTTCGGTGGTAATTACCCGAAACACTAAGTGTTTACACTTATGCAAAAGTACGGTATAATGGATGATAATTAACACTAAATTCCTTGATTGGTGAACCCAATACCTCAGTCAAGACTTTGATAATTTGATCTTTATGAATTGGTAATAAAAAGTTTTTTATTAAATTTATGCTACAAGATGAATGCATGACATCTTTGTACATATTTGATTTGACCACATAAAATCAAAACTAGTACCCTTTTAAATTAAGTTATATGCCATCTAATTAAAAGGAACACTTGAAGTTGCAATTTACGTCATGACAGTACTTGGCTAGATTGTGATGGAGAGGTAAATCTCTATGTAAAGTCAGACCTTACATGGACATATTTGCAGTTCTTTAAGTTAGACACTTAAGTTGAGTAGGAAGTGAGACCTGGACTCAATGGCATAAGATGGGATGAAACATGTTTATATTTGCAATAGCGTTGGAAAATATAAATCCCATAATGATCTAGGAATTGGAAATTGTTTGCCAATTATTGTTCGACAGATTACCTTATTATGTGCTTTCGTTACTAGCAGATCAACTGATGTAATGAAACTACGATAATTTGGATCCTAGTTTTCAAGAAAATTCTATGGTTATATGAATATTACCTTGTGTATTTTATTTTCTTGAAAAGTTTAATTATCGAAAATACTAAAATTGAATTTTGCTAATTCTTTAAATGTATTAATGCAACATTAAAACGTAAACATAGGTTATTCCTGTATTGGTAAATTGATCTACACCTGTAAGGGTTTTTAGTAGAGTCAACCTTACTAAAAGAATAAACCTAGTCATCTTTTCACGAGAAAGAGTGAGATTCAATCCTATTCCTTTTCATGAATGAAGAAAGGTATGATAGGACAATTAGAATTGTCTAAATTCTAAATACATAACTCGTAAGCAAATTTTAATAGTTAAGAAAATTGCATATGTTCTGAGTTATTAAATTAGAAGCTAGACTAATTACTGTATAATTGGTAAAAGACAAACTAGCATATTTTATCTAGTTGTTTTGTTTTGACCATTTAAAAGTACTACTTACAATTGTTGGAATAGTAGAACTATTAAGAAAGAAATTGCATGCCCAATTTTTCAAGTTAATAGCATTGATGGATAATACATCACCTACATAGTAGAATACATTTTTTGAAGTACATAAGTAATTGTTATGTATGGATTTTATCAAAAGTGTAGGGAATGAAACACTTTCAATGTTGTCAAATCCAGTGGGAGTGTTGTGTTCTTATTACTGAATAAGGAATTAATGTAATGATCTCTTATTCAGTGGGAGTTACAAGCTTTGTCATCTTGGTAATAACCCAGATTATCTCTAGAATGTCTTAAGATAATTACTTTCCACTTGTAGACACTTATGTTTTCAAGGATAGTCATGTACGTTTCCTTATTAGACAATGAAGTGGTTCTACATCTACTAAGTTATGCTAATATCAATGACACAATCATATTAGTCACATAAACAAACATACGTCGTGTTGTTTATCTGCTACATGATGTTGTTCCATGCACAAGTGGGAGAAATCTATATTGTGTGCTAGGTACAACATATAGGTATATGATTTAACGGATTCTCTTGACTGCAAGGTAAGAGACTAACATTCTAATATAACTTGTACATATCTAATTCAAGAAACACTTGGTGTTGCAATTTATGTCATGTCAGAACTTGGCGAGATTGCAACAACAAAGTAAATCTCTATGTGAAGTCAGACCTTGCATGGACATATTTGCAGTTTCTAAATTAGACAAGTATTTAGAACATGTGTCAAAATGATATATAAGACTACTTAAAATTAAATATTTATGTATTATTAGAATGACATAAAATTAAATATTTATGTATTATTAGAATGACATAAAATTAAATAAAGTAATCTAATATTACTTCAATTTGTTTATTTATGTATTTTGGAATGACATAAAATGAAAAATAATGTAGTCCTACATTATTGTGAAGTAAAATAAATTAACTTGAAATTACTATTGAAACCAAGAGTTGTGTTCATAATTACTTTAGTTAAACATGTTTATGATTCATTTTAAAGACATAAACATAAAGTCTTTTAAGACTTATAATAAAGTAAGACGTTAACTTGTTATGTTTTTTTAATTAAGACATATACAAGAAGTCATTGAGTTGATCAATGATTTATAACGTATAATGGGATTATAACAGTTTATGTTTCTTGTTGAGACATGGATATGAAGTGACTTGGTTAAAAGGTACTTGTGTTATAAAGCATGTAATTGGCTTGGAAAGTCTATTATACCATTAAGTTGACTTAGTTGGTAAATAGGTAAGCCAAAAGGAATATGTTTATCTTATATATTGTTAGATTGTCTTACAATATTAAATTCTAATGAATACCACAAGTTGATGGTATGTTCAGTTAGGAGAATCAAACTCTATTTGATTTGTTTGATTCATGATAACCATAACTTCTTTCTTAAAAAGTAACAAGGTTAGAAATTGAGTATGGATTGAATATACTCAATATGACTCCAACCTAGAAGATTAATAAAACACCATTTCATTATGGAATGTGATGAATCACATTAAGTTTTAAAGTTGAAGATTCTGAATTTGTTAAGCTACTTATGAATAGGTTATTAACAAACTAAAGTCAGAAATTATCAATGTGTATTTGTAATATCCCAAAAAGAGAACAATGTAGTTTTGCTCTAACTGCTAAGTATATATAGATAGTCTATATATTACAAAAGGCAAGTGGGAGGGTTTCTATCTTGAAATATAAAATTACAAGATACATAATCTTCTAAAACACACTAGTAAATATCATGATGAGGTTAGACATGTAAATGATAGACCTCAAGATGATGGAATTTTCATTCATAGATCTGCAAGGATATCCCAGATATTTGATTTATATGCCGAGAAGAACATGAGTTACAGGATTCTAGTAAACCTGATAATCATTATGATGGATTACCAAATATTAAATTGGGTAAATTAATCATACTATGAATGTTAAAGATGCTGTCCATAAAGATAATCAATTTTGGAAATTTAGTTTATCTTAATAGTTAGACTAGAGAATGGAAATGAGTTTCTTCAAAGAGATGAAAAACCCTAGTGGTTTGAATTTCTATGTAGAAATCATATGGACAATATTGTACACATATTTAATGCATGTTTTATGAAAAGATTATTAATCATACGTAAGCAATTAATTATGATTGAATATTCTTTTCTAGACACATTAAATATATAAAGATGATAATTGTCATACTTGTTTTCATTAATATGAAATATGACAATGGAATATCAAAACTCTTTCTTGAGAAATTACTTGAGCGAGGTCGATAAGTAATCGAAAGGTTTTTTGAGTTCATATATATATATATATATATATATATATATATATATATATATATATATATATATATATATAATCTTTGGAAGTGTACGAAGTGCAATAATTCATGAATGGATAAATACATGCATATATGAAATTATTCTTATGTTTAATTATTAAATCCCATTTTCGATTTATAATTAAAATAAGATAAATTTTAAGTATTCCTGAAAGCTAGTGGGAGTATTATGTTAAGTTTCTTAAATCTTATATGTTGTATAACATATAGAAAGTAACATTCCTTGTAAGCTAAATGTTAAGTCTTAGATTGGAATGAAACTTCACTTGTAAGATTTAAGAATTAAAACATACAACCTTGAAATATATGTTTATTGTTAATAAACATGTGCAGCAAAATAAATGATCTAATAAAACATGATATATCATTTGGGAAATGGATAAATATCTTTTGACAAGATAGAACGTAAATGAAGTCTAAGTTTGACCTGTAGATTCATCATGTACATCATGTTGTGTATTAAAATTGTTGTATCATTCTTGAATAAGAAGTGATTTGACAACATTGATATCTAACTAAAAGTTATTAGATAACTTGTGTAATGAATATTCTAAAAGAATTACATCCTCAGCCTGGAATTGCTCCTAGATTCTATGGATGAACAATATGTCAAATGTTGTGCAAATTGTCATCAGCTTTAAACTTGAAAGTTAGGAAAGCATCAAACATTACACAATAAGATATTAAAGTTTACGGAATTTTAATGAGCACATTGTTGTTTGTATACAATGATGTTGGTTTAATTGAGATGACACTCAATACTAGTCATGGTAGGATTTCATCCTTGTTAATAGCCATGTGAACTAGTTGTGCTATAAAGAGCACAGTTGCATTATACATTAAAAGAATAAGAATACTTTAAACTTTAAAATGTTTGAAAGTTTAAATTGTCATAAATTGGTGATAGAGGATGTCACACACTTTATGAATTATTATGTGGATTGTTGAATGCACATATACAAGGACTTCATTAATTAAATTCTTGAAATAAGTATTCTCAAAATTACGATAGATCAAGTTGGTTGATTTATGCCTTGTCAACAAGTATGATTGTCATTACTTGAGGCATAATTCATCAACTGGAATTTTCATGTATTGATCTATTTAGTATTTGGATAAGGGATGTTAAACAATTGTTATAATAAATCAAATACTTGGTATGTTTGATTTTATAATATATTGTATCCTATATTTGCATGTTTAATCCGTGGATAAATTTATTTATTCTAAATTGTCCGTTGTCAATTAATGATATGGGAGTATCATTAAACTAAGACAAATCTGAGAAATATGGTGGAATATACTTGAAAGTATATTGATGAGAATGCATACCAATTTCAGATGATATTCAATGAATTGAATATAGGACTTATCCCAACTACATGATTTTACTTTATGGATATTGTTATTAAGTAAATCATGAATAGTTATCCTCAGACTTGAGATACAAGATAAGTGTCATGAATGTAGTGCACTTCTGTGAAGCAACTTAACGCTGTACGTAACTGGTAGTCATAAGGGTTGTTTCCTGAAGTGTTACAAAGTTCGTGGGTTATTCTCGTAGTCAAGATAGAATTTGTTCCTTCAAATTTATTTGGAGTTTAATACTGCTGGGCCCCTCGTAGGGTTGACAAGATGTTTGCGTGGCCACGCCCAAAGTTCTACCCTGAATATGTTCAGAAGATTTGGTAATCTTGCTCAATCACTTATAACGAGAAACAGAATAGTTGGATAAAGAATGACTTAATTCCATATCTTTATTTAACATGGTATTAGAAACAAAAGGATAATAATAATGAGAAATCATTAAAAGGTTTTCCAGGAGCCTTGCTCGAGTTGTACTAGAGGCATCGAAGTGTTGCTAGACGCTAACCAATGTGATCACTCTATTAAGATATGTCCAAGTGGGAGCTGTTGGTTTTATGGACAATAAATTAATAGACGTGTGTTAGGATCGAACTCGAGACTACGGGATTGCACACTTTACGTATGAGAATTTAAAGTTAAATAATTAAATAAAAACGTTGTATTTATTTATTTATTAAACGAAATAACTAACAACGTTAAGTAATTAATGTAATGGACTAACGGGCGTTAAAGGTATTTGGAAAAGGACTAGAATGCAAAGTTTGGAAGTTTCCGGAATCCCTTGGGGATACCCTCATCCGATCGGCCAAAGGAGAAAAGGAAACAAACCCAAACTTGTTCACCAAGTTTGCTTGGGTATATATACAAGGCTAGGGGTCTTGTTTTTGCATCTCTTGTATTCATTAGCTAAACCCTAAAACAGTTTTTTTGTGTGTTTTTAAGCTACAAACCGATCGACCAAATCCTCTAGGGGATCGATCATCTCTTTTCCACAAACCAAGTTATTTGGTTTAATAAAACTAGCATTACTTTAATTCGGTTTAGTACATGTGTACAAGAACGTAGTAATAACATACTTTTGTTATTATTCTTGGATTGAATTACAAAACGGTAACGGGTAATTCATATAATCCTATAAACCCTAATTAGGGTTCATCCAATTGCTAGTTTTGTGGATTTGATTCTTGTTCGGCTAGAATCAAGAAAGGTACGCATATTCTTGTTTATGTTAATTAATTATTCGTTAATCTTTCCTATACGCTTCCGCTTGATTACTTTGATGTTTTGTGGTTATTTATTTGAATGTCATGTTATCTAATTCCAACATCTAGTTTGGTAGTCGTAACTTTTGACTTTCCTTTAATGATTTCTTTAAATACTAAAACGTCAAAAAAAGAATAAGTTAGAAAGAAAATCATAAAATTAGAACATTAAAGAAAGATTAAAATATAGTTTAAAACTAAAAAATATGCAAAGACGACAAGTTGTATTGGAAATAGTGATATAACGATTCATTTTACATGTATTTTTCCTTCTAACAAAGGCTTTCTTTTTTGACGTTTTATAAGACATAATTAATTTTTTCTCTCTCTTTAGTCTTCTTCCCCAATTCATTTCCTCCATGGATGAGGAAAAAAACAGACAATGAATCATGAGAACAAGAAATAAAACCTATAAACGGAACCATGAAAAGTGATGCCCCTTATTCGTTGGATGCCCTGGGCCGTCGCCCGCACCGCCCATAGCCAGGGCCGACACTGCTTAGAAGGGTGTGCAATATGTGCCGTTGCACAGAGCCTTCATATAAAAGGGGCCAATTTTTTTATTAGTTTTGCATATGAATACGTATAATATTAAACATATATGAGTCGTATAATTCAAGTTTATATGCAATTTCTCTTTAGTTTACAAGTGTAATAGGGCATCTTTATTATTATTGCCTAGAGCAATCGAAACCACGCGACAACCTTGGCTGCAACAATCCATCAAAACGCATTTAATAAATAAGAAGGCTCACAGCTTCGGAACCATTTTCCTGTTTTCTTGAGCTTAGAATAAAAGTTCATAGCTTTGGAGCTATTTTCTTAAGCTTTGTCATGACTAAAAATTCAAAACATATGGTTTCATTCATTCAAAACTTCAAATGTACAATTCCACCCCTATTTAGCGAAACATCTGTTTCAAATTTGGCATGTTGTAACCTAAACTTTTTGTCATATTTTTGTGGCTAAACATATGATACCTTAGTTGCATCTAAGAACCTGGAATGCTAACCAATCTCGTGCTTTTCATAACGGTCATGGGATTTTAACTTCCATGTTCCAAACCTGAAAAACAAATTTATGTCAGAAAATGCTTAATACCCCATCATCGATGGGTTTCCAGAATTCAGCAATCAATTTTCAAACTAATATCCAACCGCTAAGTAATGAGAATCTATTTCATTTAACTATTTAAGCTATTCGCAAACAAATTATTCATGGCCAATTTAGGGTTTAATTAATTACTACTGTAAAAAACTAAAACAAAGAAGTAACTAATGGGGTGCAAGGAAAACTAATGCAGAAGACAGTGCTGGAATTGCTCATGTGTATAAAGCATAATAATCAAAATAAGCAAGAAAATATAGACACAAACACAACTTTTAATATATTTCTTTGCAGCCCCTACCCAACACGAACCAATTGTGGCAAACACACTAAAAAATAGTAGCTAAAATGCGCAGAAATGAAACAAACGGTTGTAGAGACCATAATGACCCAAAAAACAACACACACACGACATTCTTGAGCCATCCACCACAACTAAGAATCAACAACCACTCAAACAATGACATGTGTATCAAGGTGGATGATGCCACAAAAAATAACAGAACTTCAAGCAGGATCGACCCTTTTGTGTGAAGAAATTGCGTTTTTTTGTTTCCCTCTTGCATGTGCGTGCAACATAAGGTATAATATTACTGCTAGCAGGGTTGTTAACCTGCCATGGCCACCAACGAATGTGATTCTTATGTCATGTGTGATGCACGAAGAAAACTTAAATCTAGCTGAACAAATTAAGGATGTAAAAAATTTACTATAATGACCACTTCTAAAAAATTGTACCCTTAAGTCTTTTCCGTTTGGAGCAAGACAAGGATTGTTTGATTAGAGATCATATTTCTAACGGTTAATGGTGTTGGAATTGGTCTAGAACAGATTTAGGGGTTTGTAACTCGGCCTATCCTATCGACATGTTGACTGAGATTGGTCACATTGTTATTGAGTCGGATGAGGACGCTTGCGTTTGGTATCTAGCCAGTGATAGAGAATTTTCTGTTGGTGTTACTCGACGTCACATAGATAATCATCTATTGCCTTCTCTAGACGTTGCAATGATTTGGGATACAACTCTCCCTCGAAAAGTTAACATATTCATGTGGCGTTTGAGGTTGGATAAGCTCCCGCACCGGATGAACCTTTATGCAAAAGGGATTGATATTCATGAGATTTCATGTCCGTCTTGCAATATTAACGTGGAGTCAAGGCAGCATATATATTTTCTTTGATTGTGATGTTCCTAAGAGCATTTGGAGGCTAGTTCGAGCATGGTGCGACACTTTCATGCCTTTGTTCACTTCTAATTCTCATTGGAGAGGCCCATTCACAAAGAGAAGAAGCATCGTATGTTTATCGTCATTGTGTCGACGTTATGGCTGATATGGAGGTATCGCAACAATGTCACATTTAGCTCTCACTCTTTGAGGAAATGTGGCATTATTAATAATATTCATTTGTATTTTTTTCTTGGCTTAAGTTTAGAGGTTGTAAGATTAGTAGTTGAACTAATTGGTTAAAATCTCTTATGTAATTTCTAGCTTCTTGCTAGTTTTCTTTTGATATATATTATGTTACGATGTTAAAAAAAAAGTCACAATAATAGTACCTATGGAGCTATATAACTAATACTCAGTAATAAACTTGTAGATAAGAATGGTAAAGAGAGTATATAAGTTTGAGATTTGCAAAGCTTCATATCGTTTGAGTTTTGATTTAGAAAGACTTGTAAATAATAGGTGGTTTAGCAAGTGTCTTTTCATTGCTTTAAGTATAACTGGAGCTACAGCATGTGTCTTACATTTCAAAGAAGACAACATGAATGACATCCAAAAGAACACTTATCCTAGTGAAGAGAACATATAATCAAATTACTTGCAAGGTGTATATAATATTTTAACACGTGTTAATACAAATAAGCCATAAAAACATTTATTTATATTTTACGATCTTCTAATGTTTTGTCGAAACAAAAAGAGCGTCGAGTAGAAACTAACACATTGTTTTGAGAAAAACGTGTGAAAAGTAATAATATGAAAAATAGAGAGTAAGAGGAGAGAAGGATTATCATCTTAGCTCCCCCTTGACAGATGCTTCCCTTTGTTGAGGGCGTCAAGTAATTAGGAAGACTAAGCGAGTGTGTTGAAATTATGTTTGCAAATGGTTTCGTCTTTGACGAAATGCTCCCCCTTGACGAGTGCTCCCTTTTGAGGAGGACATCAAGTAGTAAAGAAGTCCTAAGTGAAAGTATTGCAAGTTTTTTTGCAATTGCTTTGCTTTAACGAAAAACTCCCTCTTGTTGAGGGTGTCAAAGTCTTCATGTGTATTTTGAAAATCTACAAAACAAAGATTAGAAAGCAAGTATATGATACATAATTTTCTGCAAATGAGATTCATATTAGTGATAAAATGAGCCTCTGTTGCACGGATCCCACAGTTCCTTCCTGTCAGGGATTCGTCTAGGTAAAAATGAGGGATCCGTGTACTTCATTCTTATGACAGCAATGTGGATGTAAAATGTGATGTTAACATCAAAACAAGTTATGCATCATAGCACCAAACATGTTCTCATGACCATATAGCATACAACATGTAATTTCATTCAATAAAACACGAGAAATAATATACATATCTCTAAAACTAAGAGAATGACATAAGCATGTAGTACATTTTCTAATAATTCTAAGTTGTGCCGACAACTAATAAAGAGCACCAATGTGATTGTATTCCTAAGTTCTAAGGACGAGTAGATTTGTTGATTTGGTCAAATCGTTCAAGGAGATGATTAAACATGAAATGCAACTCATTTCGTACTTCTTAAACTAACCCTTGGTTATGTTGACAATTAGAGCAATTATTGTCATGAGTAGGAGATGGAGGTATTGGAGATTGAATGTTTTGAGGTGAAATGTCGGGTGAGCGGGAAGGAGGTTCCATAAAGGATGGTGGGATTGGTGGTGGTGAGTTGAGTGACGTAGGAAGTGGTTCAACTAAGAATGAAGGTGATGATGTATGGTTTGGTGGTGGAGATTGGAAGTCATCCATATGGTTAGGTCTTTGGGATTGATGATTCCTTGTTCCTAGAGATAGACTATTTGATGGTGAAGATGAGTGAAATGCGGGTGTTGGTGATGTTTCAACATAAACGTTTTGGTGTGAAGGTGGTTCCATATTTAATGAGAAGTACGGTGAATGAGAAGTCCTAGGTGGTGAGTCTTCTAGAGAGTAAAGGTTTGGATGCGAAAGAGGTGTGGTAAAGGAGTGTAGTTTAGGTTCTAGAAATGATGGCTTAGGAGTTTTAGTCGAGCTAGGTGTGTTTGGTTTAGAGGGTATGGTAGTGTTTGGTGAAGGTCTTTCTATCTCAAAAGGTCGAATACTAATTCTAGCGGTTCTTCTAGCTTTGGTTGGTTGAGTTTGTTGAGGTGGAATTCTAGTATTTGAGGCCTTGACGGGTGATGACTCGGTTGAGGAGATCTCGTGAATGACATGAGCATTTTTCTTGGAGGAACCTTTGGTTGATGAGGTTGTGCTAGATGCTTTAGTCATAGTGAAAAGGAAGATGTAATGGGTATCTTAGCTACTGAATTTGAATGGTTGTTTGAATGATGGTTTGGGGGCATAATCATACTTGGTTTATAATGGATGAGATTAGTTTAGTGAATTAAATTTTAGACCACTAAGATTCTTGGCATGCATTAAGGTCAACTATAGTGTTGTTATATCCTAGGGAGTCATTCAAGACAAGGTAAAGTGTTTATATTACTAAAGAGAGTTTGAAATTGATGAGTGGAGTAAACTTAAGCTGTTCTGCAGACCCGGCTCCCACGGATCCCTAGCTTTGGGGATCTATCTAGTTAAAAACTTGGTATCCGTCTTCAGACAGTAATGAGAAGGAGTGATGATGTTATACAAGGTCTAGTACCCATATATCTTGAGTGTTTAGGTTACCAAAAATGTCTTAAATGGTATAGGACTTAAATGTTCATCCATAATGAGTGAGGATATCTAATGATGGTTTCTGATAAGAAAATAGAGTTTTTAGGTATGCACATGAGTACTTGAGTATGATACTAAGATTTTGAGGGTGTCAAAAGATGTCAAATGATCCTAGAGATCAGATGGTAATTCAAAGAAAATTTGGAAAATTCCTTAAAAATCATAAGAAATGAAAAACTAGTTTTTAGCCTGTTTTGATGTAAATATGACTAAAATCAATTTTCTAAAATTGAGAGAAATATCAGACTAGATGTTTTGAGATGAGATAATCAATGTGTAAGCATTGTATCGAAAAGATGGTGAGTTATGAAGAAGTGATAATTCAAAAACATCGTAAATGTGATCTAACGTCATTCATGAGTGAATGTGAGATCAACTGAGCTTAAGGATATGTAAAGTGATCCTAATGTAACATGTTTAACTAATCTAATAAGGTCTGGAAGGTTAGATTGATGTGAAAGTGTAGGATTTCCATATCTGTCCACCCGGATCCCACGGATCCTTCATTTGAGGGATCCGGCTAGTTAGAGCCACGGATCCGGCAACTGGTGACCAGTTTCTTCACAGAATTTTGCACCTCTTAACAAACTTAAACCTATGTGTTTCTATATCAAGCAATCATGTATGTAAGTAAGGCATATCAAGCATGGCATGTAAAAGTGACATATATGCATGCAATTTTGAGGAAGACCGACTTTTTGATATTATGTCAAATAGTCGTAAAATTACTATTAGGGTCTCCTAGGTTAGGGTGTCTTTGTTTTTCGTCATACCATCTACTACTACTAAGTTGTAAGATAAAGAAATATTTTTTAAGATGTTTACAACACATTGTTCGAATTAAGGTCCTCCACCTTTCCTCCCATTCCTCTCAAACTTCTCCTCCAAAACCCCCCCAAACTTCACCTTCAAACCCTTCAAGCTTACTTCTTTTTCTTCCCTATTAGAAAGTTGGCAAGACATTTAAACATCCCCTTCGTTTGTTGGAACTCTTGAGATGGGCTTGGGATGTCCGGTAATTGCTCAATGTAAGCCACGGGGTCAAGATGGTAGTTGCCTATAGGGTTTCTTCCTTCTCCCTCCCTTTCTTTGGATGAGTCCGTCGGTGGATGAGGTCTTTTACCTTCAACCATGAACCTCGTTGTCTTCTCATCGGATAAGGGTACCATGAATTTGATACAGAAGAAGTGGTCATCGGTATAGGGATATGGTTCTAGGTCAAATACAAAGTTAGCCAAGCGTGTGAGGAGCATAGCATAAGGTAGCACCATCTTGTCCGTCTTTGAAACACTTGCCATCTGCTTGATTTTGTAGTAGGCGAGGTTGAAAGGAGTTGAGTTGACAAGGCAATAGATCATGTAAACTAGACATGCGTTGGGATGATCCTTGTTTCCAACCAAGCAAAGGACATTCTCCCTAAGAACTAGTTCCCATTTCTTGTATAGAGGGAACATCTCTGAAAGTTCCATTTGGAAGGGATCCCGATAGATGATGCTTGATTTCCTAGTGACCCGAGATGGGGAGGCTCTTTGAATAAAAACGGTATCTCTCGTAGCCGGTTCCGGGAGGGGTGTGAAATAGATCTCATGCTCATCGACCATGTCATGAAGGTTGGCTAGTGACCATTCATTGGAATACAAGAATACTCCATGGTGAGGGATACGAAGTATCCGAGCAAACTCAACAAGGGTCAAGGTATAGTTGTGCTCATTGATGATGAAAGCAATTGAGATGGTTCCGTCCTCATTCCTTATGATCCTAATACTCTTGTAGAACTCAAGAAAAAATACGGGGCATATTTGATCGTTGATTTTTAGAAGACATTGAATGTTGATTCCCGCAAAGACCTCAGGAATGTCGGTATTTTTGAGGAATGATGGTTCGACTACACAGTTTTCGTGAAACAACCTCTTTTGTAGCATTTTGAAGGACTTTCGGTCTTCGGGGCTAAGACCTTCCTTTCTATGGTACATTGGTATGTAGTGTGCCGTATCTTGGTAGTATTTTTTCCTAAAGCTTGGAATGATTGATCCTAAACACCAAAACCACAATGTAGTGTTAATTATGTGAATAGTTTCTTAATGAGGTTCATCACAACTTTTGCTCAACATATCTCTTTTGAATTAAAAATGACTTATAATTTGTATTAACAATATTTATTCTTTGATTAGTTAATCTTAGAAAACAATGTGATAGCAAGTTCTCATGATGAAAAATTATGCTACTGGAAACTAGAGGATGGAAATTACAATGTAGTGAAGATAATACTTACAACAATGATTTCTTTCCTTAGAATGATGAAGAAGGATCTCCTATGAACAATAATTTAGGTTTTATATTCGTGTGTGGAAGAGTAAAGTAGGAAGTAGAGGTCTACAATGATCATCAAGCACTTATTCTGTCTTCTGATGTGCCGGTTCCCACGGATCCTTTGAAAAAGGGATCTGGCTAGTTTAAGCGCGGGGATCCGGCAGTTCAGTAGCAAACAGTTTAAGTGAGTTTGATAATTTTGACAAGGGATTTTTGATTTTTGATTTTTTTCAATGGTCTTGCTCTATAACTTAGGGTTTGTTTTAGGTTCAAGGTTTTGACGAGTTTTCGTGTTTACAAGTCCTTTTTGACGAGGTTCCCTTTTTACGAGTAAGTCATAAGTTGGGAAGTTAAGAATCATGACAAAATACTATTTTGTCATGATACAGAAAGTTTCATATGGACACTTTTGACATAGATTACTAATGTAATGCCAATATCCCCAGGTGAGAAATGATGAACAAAAACTTTTGATTAATCAAGTTATCCTTACGAGGTAAAAATGTATAATGACTAGTTTGTCGTTTTGTCTATAGAAATCAACCAAGAATGATATTCTTGACGATGTGTTGAATATAGATTACAACCTTTTGGAGAGTTGTGATATTGGAGTATAAGCATTAAGTCTACGAGTCTTTACATGTTGTATGTAATAACGTTATAATACTAATATAATTAGGAAGCATATATTATTAATTTATCTATAAATAATTAGTATTATAAATAGAAGAACATACCTTTGCTATATATTCTTCTTGTGATTTTTGAAAATCATAGACGCGAAATTTCTTTATGAGTTTTTAACATACCCGAATCCTAGCATGAAGATTTCTTAAAAGCAATGTTAGAATGATCTATCACTATCCAACATTTAAAGTATAATGGTTTCTAAAAACATGACTTTTGCTTTAAGAAATTTCCTTCTTTGTAGTTTTCAAACATACACGGATTGTATCAAGTTTTTAAAGTACAATATACTCTAAGAAACTTGGTAATGAAGCTCTGATACCAATTGTGGAAAACTAGAAGGGGGGGGGGGTGAATAGTTTTACCGATTAAAACTTCGTTTTAAACTATTTAGATCGACTTATGTCAATCTATTTAATGTGTATGTTGGATGATGATAGATATGCGTATAAATAAGTAATGCAAAGATAAAGAGTAAAGGAACACAAAACCACGACACGAGTATTTATAGTAGTTCGGCTACAAGGACACCTTCCTTGCCTACTCCCCGAGTTCCCCACTCGATAGTTCGTAAGCACTACACAACACAAGCTCCTTAATGTGGCGGAGAAGCCTTCACAACGTCGCCTACTCTTTATCCGGTACTAGGATAGACACCGAGTTCTTCCACGAGGTAGAACCACACATATCAAAACGTCGCCTACACTTTATCTGGTACAAGGCTAGATACCGAGTTCCATTACAAAGGAGGAACTACTACCTAACACTACACCATTACACGACTACCCCAAAGGAGACACACTCCTTATTACAATATCATAAGGATATCAATATCCTTTAACCCAAACTAACTATCTTGTACATCGATGCACCATATCGAATGTACACCCTTGGCACCTTTCACTAATGCCTTTAACACGACCCTTTGGCACCTTTCACTAATGCCTTCAACACAACACTTCTATGGAGGGAGAAAAGAACTATCAACAAGATACACTTCAGTGGTCTTGATGATGACGAAGCTTAGCAACTCATGACCTTGAGCTTGCACATCTTCAAGAGGTGGTGATCTCGCCTTTAAGAGGAACCTAGAGAATCACAAAAATATAAAACTACATAGAATGATCCTTTGGATCAGAGGTTAGAGATGTTACAATACTAAGAGAGAGTATGTGTAAAAGTGGTTGTGGGCAAGAGAGAAATGGCTCACTATTTATAGACAAAAAAGTCCACTGTCCCACGGTTCCCACAGATCCCTCCTAGAGGGATCCGGCTAGTGCAATTCTTGGGATTCGACTACTGGGTCAGCTTAAGGCCGTATTTCGGGTTGCAAACCGGGTTATGGGTACAAACGTATTAATGTTACAATAAGTTCTCTATAATTGAATGGGCGATACACCTTCATGATTTAAGCTTCTGATCTAAAGTGTGTGATAATCTAGCCATTCACAATCATGATTATTATTTTTTGCATTTTTAACGCTCGCAACATTAGCATAAATAAATAAATATCTCTCCTTTCTCTCTCCCTAACAACTTTTCCCGCCTTATTTCCACCATTAATAAACCTTGTAAATCCTTCAATTTCCCACGGATCCCTACCCATAACCCGATTTACAACCCGAAATCCGGACTTAAGTTGACCCAGTAGCCGGATCCCAAAGATTGCACTTGTCGGATCCTCTCCGTGGGAACCGTGGAACAGTAGACATTTTTTCCTATAAATAGTGAGCCATTTCTCTCTTGCTTACCACCACTTTCACACATACTCTCTCTAAGTATTGTAACATCTCTAACCTCTGATCCAAAGGATCATTCTATGTAGTTATATGTTTGTCTGATTCTCTAGGTTCCTCTTAAAGGCGAGATCACCACCTCTTGAAGACGTGCAAGCTCAAGGTCATGAGTTGCTAAGCTTCGTCATCATTAAGACCACTGAAGTGTATCTTGTTGATAGTTCTTTTCTCCCTCCAAAGAAGTGTTGTGTTGAAGGCATTAGTGAAAGGTGTCGAAGGGTCGTGTCGAAGGCATTAGTGAAAGGTGCCAAAGGGTCGTGTTAAAGGCATTACTGAAAGGTTCCAAGGGTGTACATTCAATATGGTGCATCGATGTACAAGATAGTTAGTTTGGGTTAAAGGATATTAATATCGTTATGATGTTGTCATAAGGAGTGTGTCTCCTTTGGGGTAGTCGTGTAGTGGTGTAGTGTTGGGTAGTAGTTCTTCCTTTGTAATGGAACTCGGTATCTAGCCTTGTACCGGATAAAGTGTAGGCGACGTTGTGATAGGTGTGGTTCTACCTCGTGGAAGAACTCGGTGTCTAGCCTAGTACCGGATAAAGAGTAGGCGACATTGCAAAGGCTTCTCCGCGCACATTAAGGAGCTTGTGTTGTGTAGTGCTTACAAACTCTCGAGTGGGGAACTCGGGGAGTGGAGTAGGGCAAGGAAGGTGTCCTTGTAGCCGAACCACTATAAATACTCGTGTCGTGGTTTTGTGTTCCTTTACTCTTTATCTTTGCATTACTTATTTATACGCATATCTATCATCATCCAACACACACATTAAATAGATTGACATAAGTCGATCTAAATAGTTTAAAACGAATTTTTAATCGGTAAAACTATTCAACCCCCTTCTAGTTTTCCAAAACATACATACATATTAATGTTACAGTAAGTTCTCTATAACTGAATGGGCGATACACCTTCATGATTTAAGCTTCTGATCTAAAGTGTGTGATAACGAGCCCTAAATATATATTCGTATATATATTTTCTATAAATATACGAGCTTAAAAAAACTAAACAAACTCAAGCCTAGTGTGATTAACGAGCTTTCGAGCTTTATTTTATTCAACGTGTTATATAAGTTAGTCGAGCCCGAATCGAGCTCGAGCTTTTGAAAATTTTCACGAGCCGAGTTCAAACTCAAAATATGAGGCTTGAAACGAGCTCGATTTTTATATATATAAATGAGCCGAGCTCGAACTCTGACAAGCTCGAGCTCGAGCTCGGCTCGACTCGTTTCCACCCCTACGCACATACATTTTTTAGCAACATGGGTATCATGAAAAAACTAGCTCACCATTCGGTTCAACTTCATAATAACTTCAAGAAACTTTATATGGTTTAATGTCCCTGCATTCAGGTTTAAGTATAAGATTTGATGTTTCTTATACAGTTATGCTAAAACGGGTAAGATAATAAGGGTGCGTTTAGTTGAGGGTAAAATACTCTTATTTCCCACAAAATGTTTTGTGGAAAATAAGAAAAACTGAGATCGCGTTCAAAAGAGCGTTTTCCAACAAAATGTTTGCAAAACACAAAAGTCTCTATTTTCGAACTTAACAAGAAAAATTACAAAACAAATTTTAGTTGTGAAGAAAAATTACAAAACAAATTTTAGTTGTGAAGATAAATTTTAGTTTGCAAAATATAAATACAAACATCAAATAAACGCGTTTTTCATATTTTCAATGTTTTGTGAAAATAAATTTCTCTTCTAAATTTTTACAAAACAACTAAACACACCCTAAGTATTTTATAGGCTAAAATAAATCGAGCCAAACACATAAACTTTATTATAACATAGCGAATAACTTGTGTTCCAGTGTTCATGAGAAAAACTACGATCTTCGTTTTAACCTCGTTGAGACGGTTCGTCAAACTTTAAATGTGAATTACAAACAATAAACTTTTCTTAATAATTTTAATTTAAAAGAAAAACCCTTGAATTTGTTATAGTAAAGACATTACTTATCTCCATAAACCATTTAATGGGCAAAACATAGATTAAAGATTATTTACATATCAATTAATCCCCACTTTACATTTTTACTAGCAGGGTACCCGCGCGTTGCAGCGGCGGGCGCCATATAATTAAAATATTCAGCAAATTTATTTTAGATCTTATTTTACAATACAATAGATATACAGACGATGGTAATTTTAGTTTTGAATACTGTTATGCAATAAAAAAAAGTTCATATAAAAATTGTAGATTATCCACGTGATGTGGTGACAATAATGAGTTGGTAGTAGGTATATTGTAAAGATATGAGATAAAAGTAGTTGACAATATCTCGTAGTCATAAGTTATCATTAAATAATAACACCATAGCGAATTTTAAAAATCACTTACATTATACTAAGAAAATTTAGTTTTAAAAAATAATGTTTGTTAAATTTGTCCCACATAGATGGATGATACAAGTAAAAGATTGCTTATAAAGATAAAGTAAAAACAAATATTCAATAAATTATGTGGGTTACTTTAAAGAGTATAATTATTAATATTCAAATATATATATATATATATATATATATATATATATATATATATATATATATATATATATATATATGTATATATAAATATATAATTAGCACTTTGCACTTTTGCATCCTTTGCTTTGAAAAAATCGTCCAATTTTATAAAACAATGTTTTTAGTTTTTACGGTAAGTTTATTAAAAAAAAATTCCAAAAGGCGCATATGTTGATTCTCGAGGCACTCTTGGGATTTAATAATATTTTTTAAACATTGTATTTTAGTATGCATTTTTAAACTCTATTGATTTAACAATATCGTTCTCGAACGACTTTTATGGGCTAGCCGAACCGGTGGTTACTCCGATTCTTGGTTGAACCCGTTGGCCCGGTCCGTTTTTTAAAACCATATGTACGATGAACTTGTTTACATATGAATTATATAAAGATTTGTGTGTTTTATTAGTTGTACAATATGTATAATAACAAGTACTTTTCATATTAGGGGTGTTTTAAAAATAACATTTATTAGGTATGTATTGTTATGGACGTTTTTTTCTTATATTAAATTACTTTGTATTTTTTTTTATTAATTTTTTTAAAAACATGTTTAAAAAAAGTGCATTAAAGTGTTGCAACAAATGCTATTATAAATGTACTTATTAAAATTTGCCATTATTAGCAAATGTTGAATCTTAAGTTTTTAAGCCTTCCTTTTTAGGAATGTCCCAAATGCTTTATAATGTAGTATAGTTATGTGTAAATGTGTATAATCATATAATTAGGACTTTACACCTTTGCATCCTTTGCTTTGAAAAAATCATCCGATTTTATAAAACAATGTTTTTATTTTTTACGGTAAGTTTTATTAAAAAAAAAATTCCAAAAGGCGCATATGTTGATTCTCGAGGCACTCTTACGATTTAATAATATTTTTTAAACATTATATTTTAGTATGTGTTGTTCCCCGTTCACTATCGTTTAAAACAGTTTAAGTATATAAAACAAGTTAATAGTGAACTATGACTGAAATTAACACAAGTAAAACACACACAGTAATTTTCAACATCATATTCTTATTAGAAATAAATCAACAAAGAATACGTTACCCAAGTACTTGCGGAATAGTACTTGGGATTGAAATGACAAAAGTTTGGTGACTCCTCTCTAAGCTTAGGCTAAGTCTGAGCACAACTCTTAGAGCTCACTGACCTATCTCAGGAACTAAGTTGTATTTGGAGGAGTGAAAAGATGGCTTGCGTGTGTGTGTGTTTTTACAATTCACAAGCTTAATCTTTTCACTCCATCTCTTATGCTATTTATACATGTATGATATTTGACTCTTTCCTAAGTGACAAACTGACATCATACAGAAGACAAAATACTGATGTATTTTGTCTCTGTTCACAAAGACTATTCTAGGTAAGAGACAAGACTACTTTCCTAAGTTCAGTGATGACACTGAGCCTGATCTTTTGCTATTCAGGGAAAGTTGACTTTGGTTGATAAGTACTTCGTCTTATCTGATTCAAACTTATCCCGCCATGTCCCGCTCTTTCTTCAGTCTTTACATCCTTCAGTCTTCTACTTCAGTTTGTCTTCAGTGTAAGTAGTTGGAGAGGAGTCTTAGGGATTCAGTGAGTTATTGTCATCACTCACTGAATCCATCATCTTCTTCTTGACTCAGTCTTCACCCTTTAAGTTCCGCCTTACTGAGTGGAGAGACTTCTTCTTCGCCTCATACTGAGTATCCTGAAGATGACTCACTGCGAGACTATGCACTCAGTGACCTGTTAGTGTTAACGGACTAAACACGGGCTATTTTCTATTCAAATCCTAGATTAAGGGGTTTGGGTATTTACTGAACCCAACAGTCTCCCCCTATTTGGATATACAAATAGCCTAAGTGTTTGATCAGTGTAAGTGAGCAAATGACTTCTTCTTACACTAAATGTACTAATGAATACAATAAGGAACACTGAATATTTTAACAAAACATACCTCGTTTATTGATCAAATTACAAGGTTCCTATCACTAGTATAAAAGATAAATCAAAATGATGTCAGTCCAGATGGATTCCCAATGCTTCAAGCTTGACTTTCTTGGTGATGAGTGTTTCTCTGTCAGGATGGTCTCTTGTTGGATCGTGATATTTATGTTGTTTAGATGATTCGGGTGGTCTAGGATGATGATAGTATATGAATGCCATGGTTAGAGAGATGAAGAGAGTAGAGAGGAAATTCTAGAGAGATAAACAAAAGTGTAGAATATTATATTAGAACTTCCAACCCTCTACCTTGGAAGGTAGAGGGTATTTATAGGTTACAAACTAAACGACCTCCTGACGGCCTGTGGATCAGGTATACAGTGGGTAAAGACCCATCCTTCCTCCATAGTGTTACACTACGCTAAACTAAACTAATAACTAACTAATAAACTGATAAATAACGTAACTAACGATATGTCTAAGAGCTAACTTATGCTAGATTATACTTGGGGTGACCGATACTTTTCTTATGGAATTTCCAATTCCTAACAATCTCCCCCTAAGGGAGGTCACCCCATGTTTTACATTTCGGATCCTAGCATTCTATTCTTGACTTTGTTCTTGAGCTCGTAGACTTCAATTCTTCACTTCCGCAATCTTTGTGCTAAAGTAGTGCAACTTCAAAGTCCGAATGCTTTGTACTTTAAGTGGAGGCCTTTAATTGATCCACATCTTTGATGATCTTTAAGCTTTCATTGAGATCATCAGCCACAGTAAATCTCTGGATCACCTTTGTAGTGTTGCCTTCATGTGATGTTGTGACTTTTGGACCGAAATGCTCACACTTTCTGGATCATGACATCTTTCCATCAGAGTAGCGGAAGCTTTACTGGTTCATGATATTTGCAGCAGCGTAGCAGAAGCATAGTATAAAAATATCAGAACCAGGTTTTGAAGATATGCACCAGTCATAATTTCTTCAAATTAAGTGTGGATGCTGTGAGCATGCGGCTTTGGATTGACTTCTCAATTCTGATCAGCTGCAACCGTCCAAATGTACATGCAAACAACAGTTAGCAATAAATCGCACGAAAGTGTCTTTGATCACTTTCGTTGAATTGAGGTACACGGCCCACGGTTCCCCGTTGATCAGTATAAATACTGCCTGTGATCAGGTAGGATTCCTAAGAATCTCCTTGACAGGGTTTCGCAGCTGTTCTAGCCGTTCTCAAACCGGAACGTCTCAAAGAAGACAACACGGAGTGAGTGAACCAGCAAATTGAGATTTACTGATTGATAGAAAATGATTTGAAAACAATCGCGTATTGCTTAGAAGAAAGAGTTTTGCAATACGACGAAGGTTTTATAAGAAAGACCAGTTTTCACTCAAAAATACTTTTTCTATTTAAAAGAATACACATTCGATGTGCTAGAGAAAAGAAGAAATTTGCACATCGAACGGTTTTTCCAAAAGCAATTTTTTCAATCAGAGATACTTTTTGAGTTTGAAAACATAAGTACACATTCGACTTGCTAGAGAAAAGAAGGTTTGCACATCGAACGGTTTTTCTAAAAGTATTTGTCAATTCCATTCCTGGACCAAGGTTGATTCACGAGTGAATCACCCCATTGTTTCTATCCAGTTGTCACAAGTTTGATCTTTAGAAAAGATCTCACATGTCACCCACCAAGAGCTTGTTTGATGTTGGCTCTAGAAGGATTTCCATCTTCATCGTGAATATTTTTACATATCACTCGGATGTTCTGGCAATACCACAAGGATAAAGCGTAGGACTCTTAATATATACTTACTTTCCACATTGTGTGAAACAGCAAGACATCATTAATTTTGTGTCCTAACGAGATACTATGGATGATCTCTTGGCTCTAGACTCAATCGTGCATATTTGGTTCCTATGCCGGAGACTAGGGAGAGGGTCTCCTTCTTCAATATCAACAATCTCTAAGAGAAAGTCGATAGATTATGTAGGTTCCCCGTGAGAATGAAACAAGCCCTTTTAAGAGGAACTTGAGTAGCTTGGGAAGTTTAGTGCAGTGCGTCACTGGGTCCATGACGTCTTGTCTTCAATACCAGTGTTACCTTGGTAACAACCAGTAGCATATGTATTGAACCCGGTTTCTGCCCTAAGGTTGAATTATTGGAGGGCTATTTCTTTTCACCCTTTTCACATTCAATTCTTTTTCATTCTTCAACCCCTTCAGTGCTTACCGAGACTTCATAACTAGAACCTTGTTGGGTTTATTCCAGTTCTAGCTCTGTCCTAGTCCGCACTCTTCCCGTTTCTCACTTTTCTCCTTTTTTCATCATACCTAAGGACTACTACACTATCTAGTGGATTGTCCCTGGGTAGATCCTTCCGGCTCTGGCGGGATCGTGGGAACGAATACCTAACCTAATCATCCTTATAACACCATGCATAAAGTAAATTGGTCTGTCTTTTGGTATTGTTCTTTCCTTCTTGAAACCAATTGAAAAATCATTTGGAAAAACAATCAAGGTACTTGTGATACGAGATCAAAGCATTTTGTACCTTAATAGTTTTGATCATTTAGAAAACCTCCCCCTCAACATGTGCAAATGATTTAGAAATTGTTTAGCACATGGAGGCAAGAGGACTTTGAAATATTTTCTTTGATCACAATTTTCATAGAAAAAGCCATTTGATTTTCATGGTAAAATTCTCCCCCTCAATATGTGCATAGGATATGTGAAATCATTTTATCACATAGAGGAAAGAGTTCTTTTGAAGCACATTTACGATCACAAAAGCCATTAAGAAAACCATTTGAAAACTCAATCATGGTACTTTATGTTAAAACATAGAAGCTTTTGTACCTCGATAGTTTATTTTCTTTTAAAATGCTCCCCCTCAATATATGCTTCGAGATTCGAAAGTGTTTAGCACATATGAGAGAGAAGCCTGCACTTTTGAATCAAATCGATCACCTTTTATCAAATTTCATTATTAAATCACAAATTCTCCCCCGATCAAAAATATCAAACCCTTTGAGATTTTGGATCCCAAGTGATTTAATAAGATTTAGAAAACATGGGAGAAAATGTGCTTGATTTAAAAACTCATCTTGATTTTGGATAAATGCTCCTCCTCAACATGTGCATTATGTATATTGAAATCGTTTGGCACATGGAGGCAGGAGTGCCTTTAAAGGACTAACACCAATTCCATTTAAAACATATTTGAGATTTAAATCACGATCTCTACCCCGATCAGAAATATCAAACCATTTGAGATTTGTGATCCCAACTGATTTAAATCATTTAGAAAAATTTGGGGAAAGACGTGGCAAGATTTGATTTTGAAAAATGACAGATAAGGAACATATTAAGACATTAAAGATTGTTAGTGTCAGGTATGATTGTTTTAAGAGATCTTTAAGTAAAATAAAACAATTTCACAATCAAACAAGAACAGAAAAAATTTCATTTTGAGAGACCTTGATTCAAAAGAAAAATCATACCATGACATAACATTAAATCTTTAGATCACCACTTATTATCGTACAAAACGGACTTTTATGAAGAAATATTGTTTGAAAATATTATATTTTAAATCACTCTCCCCCTCAATCGATGACCGAAGTCGATAATTGAGTGACATAGGTTTTGATAAAAAGAAGTCCGGTGATTTTCAAAATTTAGTCCAATTTATTTTCAAAACAATATTTTTCCATTTTCAAAAACAATATTATTCAAAGTTTTAGAAAAATGGTATCATCACTATTATCCCTGCACAAAGATATGTTAGGTGGTTGAGAAGCTTCCGTTGTTGCTGTAGGGCTTGGAAGAAAACCGTCTGCAGATGCAGTGAGACTTCTTCTTACGTTGCATTTCGAATGCCAACTGAGGTCAAATTAAGCTCCGTTTCCTCAATCACTTAGAAGAAAACCATCTGCTGATGCAGTGAGACCTCTTACGTTGCATTTATGCCAACTCTCCATTGAAGTCCAATTAAGCTCCGTTTCTTCATTTGTCAACCCAAGAAATAGTTACCCTTTCCTTTCGGCATCCAATCATCTTCATTAGTGGGATCCGGATCGGGAACATTCTTATATCCATGATACCTGCATACGTTAGTGAACATACATACAGATATATGGTGGTCGACATCACCCAATCAACAATCGACTCATAAAAGTCAATTCAACATATCAATCAGATCATATAAATGTATGGGAATAATGTGTTCATCACACTCTAATCATCTAATCCTAACAATCTTATCCTAGGCACCTAGTCCTTCAACATAGGTTAACATCATTTTTAATTAAGCATATTAGGATAATTAAGAAAGCCTGTTAGATGATGTAGATTTGAAAAACATTATCCCCCTCAATCCATGACTCATTTTATGAAAAGTTTAAAAGCGCTGAAGTCATTGATTGAGTTTTCAATTTTACAAAAACTCTGAATCTGATTGTTTTTAAAGCAACTCATTTACCACCATTTAGTAAACAACAAATATTTTTCTGAAGAATTTTAGACGGAAAAACATTTGTGTAGGAACAGCAGTCCTTCGACATACTTTCCTCAAATTGTTTTAGGATAAGTGCACGAAATTTTGTGAAAATCGTTTAAGCGTAGCACTTTCCTTTCTTGATGAGCGGGTTGCTATCGGAAATAATAGCAAACCATGGTTTAAGCACGGGTTACAGTCTGAAGAAACTGCAAGCCATAGTTTAAGCCCGGGTCACAGTCTGAAATAACTGTAAGCCATTTGATTTGTGACATGTTTTGAAAAGAATATTTACACCTCCCGCTCGAACTTCATCTATGGTCCCGTGCCATTATTGAATGACATTTCTAAGACCGTAGGGGGATGTTTGGTACGCATGAATGAAAAGCTGAGAAAGGGAAAAGAGGTTGATTCTCATGTTTGTTTGACATAAGAATGGAAACAGGGAATTAAATTACCATTCTCATTCCCCCATTTTGTTTCTTTAAAAAAAGAGGAGAAAGGTGGAGAATGAGAATTTTAGAAGGGCTCTTTCTCTCTATCCATTCTCTAGTGAATGCAAAAATCACGGACAAAAATTCACGTTTTTTTTATTTTATTAACGTTTTTTTTTTTTTTTTTTTTTTTTAATTCGCGTTTTTTTAATTCACGTTTTTTTTTTAATTCGCGTTTTTTTCTTCGCTTCATTCATTTTCGTCTGTTTTTATACGTTTTCATCTGTCGTCCGTTTTCATACGTCTTCGCCCGTTTTCATACGTTCTTGTCTGTTTGCATACGTTTTCGTCCGTTTTCATACGTTTTCGTTCGTTTTCATCAGTTTTGTTTCATTTCCGTCCATTTTCATACATTTTCGTCCGTTTTTAGACGTGTTTTTACGCTTTTAGAAAAAAAATGTGAATAAAAAAGAAAGACAAAAAGACAAGAAAAAAACATGGACTTAGGTTTATCTATTAAATTTTAGATTAATCCCCACCATTAGATCAAACTAGATGGATGGTGAGGATTTGTCACTTGGTAAACATCAAAATAAGAGTAAGCATTTAAATTTTTCTCTACTTCGTAACATGTAAAAAATCCTATAGCAGAAAATTATACAATATATGGATGTGTATATACTAGTGTTTGTAAATCAGGTTTTAATTGCTTATCCTCTACGTGTATATACTAGTTCGATCATGAATATTATACAGTATCCATCTTTTTTATTAGTTGTGTTTAGTGCAATGTGTAAGTTGTAGAAATATATTTTTTTGTCATTTTTGTTTCATCGTAGAGATGATATAATATATTTTTATATGACAAAAAACTTGAATTATGTTTGCATAATTGTAATTATGTGACCTGATAGCGTCAAATAATCAACGTAACTAAAAAACCTGAAAATATATATATTCATTCTTTTATGTACCAAACAAAGGAATTGATTCTTTAATCGATTCTGACATTCTATTCTCTATTTTTGTCAAACACTAGAATCCATTCTCTTATATCAGACTCATTCTCTTTCTATGCCATTCCATTCTCCAATGCATTTCCATTCTTTGTGATTCAGTCGTACCAAACGTCCCCTAGATGTTATCGATACCAGAAGACATGTCATGAGAAAACAATATTTTTGGTATTTTTCAAATTTTCTGATTTTTATGGGTTTTTGTTGGTTTTATATTTTTCTATTTTGTTTTTTCTGGTTTTATATTTTTGTAATTGGTTTTTTAAAAAATATATACAAAGATAGAAAAGATGATATAGTTTAAGAGGATGATGATACGAGTACCGAGATAAGAATATCCAGCAGTCCGTCGTAGAAGATAGAATTCGTCATCTCTTAAACATCCACCACCAAAGCTTCCGAGGCTCCAGAATAGAAGATAGAACATGAGCCTTTGAGAAAGAGAGACTTTGGCAGCTTCCCCCCAAATCGAAAATCCTTTAGCTGAGCAGATTCAAAGCTTTCTTTCAAGCTTCCATTAGCCATGTGCACAAAGACGCACACCATTATCATCGATCTTGCTGCTCTTTTTAAGAATAATCACCGTGATTCTTCGTTCGAGGTTATATCATCCAAAAGAAGAACAGCAACGTATCATCCCACACATAAAACAATCTTCTCAAATTTCTTTTCTACTGACGTCTGAAGCACTCCATACCAAAAAGTTGTCAAGAGACCACTTCCCCCAAGTAGACGAATTGATGCAGTCAGTCTCTTAGACTAGAGCTCACGAACCCGAATACACATACCCAAAGACAAAGAAACTTATACCATCGAAGTAGCAGATTAAGTCCAATAGCCAAAGAATAACCCCGATGTATACTTTTCTCTCCCCCTGAAGACAGTGCATGAAGCTCAAGAACCTGAAGTACCCGAATGCCCAAAGAGAGAATAACCGATAACATTGAAGAAGCATGCCGAATCACTGATTATCTCTGCGGAGGACTATCTCTGCGGATTTCAACTCCGGAATAAGTGATTATATCTCTGAATCACTGATTAAGCACTCAAGTGAAACAGCTAAGCGTCCCCAATGTACACAATCCTCTCTCCCCTGATGATTGCGATAACATCGAAATCATCACACACTAGTGTACCTCTTTTTATCTTCAGAAACTTTCTCTTACATCACTTCCCCCACGTTGTTGGAATAATAACACTAAAAGCCTTGATGAGTAAAACCTTGAGTTTCTCTGCGGTCATGACATTTGTTTTCCCGGGATATCTTCAATCACTTAGAAGTATTAAGTTCATCAAGTTTACTCGCCATGAGTCAAACCTTGAGTTTCTCTGCGGTAATAACATTTGTCTTCCCGGGATATCTTCAATCACTTAGAAGAAATAAGTTCATCAAGTTTACTCGCTTTGTGTTTAGATGTGTGTCTCCTTCCCCCTTGCTGGTTTTGACACTTCAGAATCAGCAACTCATTGTAAGCCCGTATACTAGAAATTGTTGAGAAGAACACTTGAACTCTTGTGGGAATCAACTTGCTGAAGAATATGAGCAAGTCTAATTGGGGATTAAATTCGACATTTCACTCTCCCCCAATTAGTGCTCTCCCCTAAACCGACAATCTGTTTGATAACAGCCCAGATTAAGAAGAAGTCTTTAGATCGTTAAATGCAACTCGTCTTTAGTCTTCTAACATGTAGCAGAAAATGTAGAACAGACTGTAGACTCGACCTTCTTCAAGATTGTCCAGTTGGGGATTAGATAGTTAACATCTTCAACTCACCAAATAAAATAAGAACATCACTGATTCGTGCCAAACAGTCAAGCTAAATCACTCAAGCCTGCCACTTGTGAATGACAGACCGTAATCAGCTTAAAACTGCTCAAGCACGAATGCAATGAAGATCTGGGGAGTATAGTGTTTCCCCGGGTCGTTATGTCCCAGCGAGCTATGCAATGGATTACCAAACGAATAGTGATTGAGAGATTTGAACGGAAAAAGGATTTGATAATGATATTATAACTACAGGAAAAGCCCATAAACTACAGGGGCTTAAATGCAAATTAAAGAAAGTTAAAAAGATAAAAACTATTAAATAAACGCTATCACTATTTTTAAAATTGATAAACGTTTAAAACTTAAAACTTAAAACTTACGTTTAAATAAAATTACGTAAACGTACAAAAATAAAAAGTGAAATCTAAGAAATAAAAGTCCTAAAAATATGAAAATGACATTTTTACAAACCTAATGATAAAAGAAAATTTATAGAAAAAGAAAATTATTTTTATAACAAATTATCTAATTATTATTAATTAAAAACTATTTTAACTATTTAATAATATCCTAAAATACAAGAAAATATGAAATTAAGCTTGAAAAATAAAATTATGACTTAGAAAAATCTAAAATAACAAAATAGAATTTTCAAAACTATTTTTATAATTTTCTGATTATTTTTCTATTTTCTAGGAATTAAAAACTATTAAAAACTAATTAAATTAGTTAAAAATACAAATTTAACTAAGAAAAATATGGAAAAATATTTTTTTGTCTTTTTATATTTATCTTAACTTAAGAAAAATGAAAAATTATTTTTTTGAAGCTTTTCTTAATTTTTTGTATTAAATGCTAATTAAAAATGCCTAAAAACTGATTTAAATTGTGAAAAATAGCAAACAGTACTGGAAAAATATGAAAAACTCAGGGAAAATCTAAAATAATATGGAGAATCTAAGAAAAATGGTTAAAACTACTCTAGATCAGTGGAAATGCAAGCTACTTTGAATCTGCTATGGGAAGATTATAGGGAAAATAAGCTATAAGCTAAACTAATTAACCAGAAGCTACAAGGACATGAATTAGGCTAAAACAAACTTGTACCAACTTAATGCAACTAAATATGAACACTAAATCTCAGATTAGAAGCAAATTAACCAAATAAAAATCTTAGCTATCAAACTTCCAAACAGGACTTGACACCACTTTGCAGCTTAAAAATAAGTTACTGGATAAGCCAAAAACATAGAACCAAATATTACAATCTCTAGTTGACCTAGCAAAGTACTTGTAAACCAAAAATGAGCTACTCACAAGCTCTTATGAGCTTGTGGACAGCTCTGCAATTTCCTGTCACACTGGTTGTTCAGTGCACAGGGCACATTAGGTCTACTTGACAAGCTAATTAGGAGCTTAATGAGCTTCTAGAAAATTTTGCAAAAATCAAATATAGAAGATAGACCAGCTAGACTAGCCAAGTCCAAAACACCAAAAGCTGTTGATCAATTAATAGCAAATGATAAATCTACTCAGTTTAGGAAAAATTGCCTTTAATAACTTTTGACTTTTGTTGATAGATTTGCAATTATGACTAAATTGAGATTTGAATCAATCCTACTAATTATAAATGATGTTTTAAGGTATGATTGATCCTAATTCAGCTATCCTATATGATCCTAAAGCAAAAAGCTAGCAAATCCTACTACTAATCTCAATTATCCAACTGCTAAATAAGAATTAAACAGATATTGACTTTGAGTGTTTCAGGTGTAAATTTTAACACAGAAATGAATGAATGAGACCTTATCAAACCTGCATCAACAACCCTTAGTCAACTGACTAATCTCTAGCATAGATCTACAACCTGTTCCAAACACTGGTTTGCTAACTAAAATACAAATACCAACAATTATAATTCCCAATCCAAGCTTAGCTAACCTACAGAACAGATTCAAGAGTTCTAGTTGACATAAGAGATACAATGAAAACTCATCAATCAATACCAAAATAGAGATGAAACTATATTCTACAAACTAAGTGGGATCAAATTCTAACCATACAAACTAGCTAATACCAGTTTAAACAAATGTGCAGAAGCAACAAAGCTAAATGGAACAGAGAATGAAAACTGACTTGCAATCCAGCTCTTGAGAAGCTTAAACAGAACCATAACCACACCATTTCAACTCTGCATACCCATGGTCATACCCATTTCTCCAAAAAGTACCCGTTTGACTTTTGTTGACCAATATCCAAAGGTGATTAAAACTGAGATGTGAGCTTATGGAAAGCTTTAATAAGCTAGTTTGAGCTTGCTTTAAGCTGAAAACTAAGCTAATAAAGGCTTTGACATAGGAGTTTGAAAATGGAAATTTCAACAGTTAACATAAATTATGGAATTTGAACATAAACTTGGATTGATACTTAATTAGAGTTGTAATACATTGAAACTACTAAGACTGATACAAATTAACTTGATTTTACATTTAAGAAGCTATTTAAGACATAAGACACTTAAAAACGACATACATTGTAAAACTAAAACTAAGTACTCTTCTTTTGATGCTTCCTCTTGCCTTTTATACACCCAAAGTCCTTGTCTCTCTCCTCTGAACAAATCCCAGCAACTTTATTGACCATTGGATGCCTTGGAAACAATCTTGGCCATTTAAGTATTTTTGGCGCCAAAACCATGTTTAACAGTTTGTGCTTGAGTGAGATATTGGAGAAGGCATTTAATGCACTCCTTGGCTTGTTGTGTTTGGAGGGGGGGGGGGTAGAGTAAGGATATGATGGAGGAGTGTTATCAGAGGATATGCAGGCAATGTTGATGATGAAGAGTGGTAACTCGTGACTTGGGAGGGAAAAGGCAGTCAAGGGGTGTTTGACTGCTAATATAAAAAAGGGGGGTCCAAAATTGTTAATGACAGGGGTCCAAAAGGGTTATTGGCAGGGTCCATTGGGGTTTTGACAAGTCCAAATGTATAAAAGGTTAATAATAATCAAAGGACTAAGTATGCAATTTCTGAAACTTCGGGGACCTGTTCTGCCAAATCTCAAAGTTGCTCCAAGGACTGAAATTGACAAGTGTTAATATTACAAGGACCAAAGTTGCCATTTTCAGATTTTCCAGGGACCATTTCTGCCAATTCTTATACTTGAAGGACCAATTTGTAATTTTCTCAAAACTTTTTATATTTTTCACCAAAGGACTAATTTTGAAAAGTTATGATATTAAAAGGACCTTTGGTGATTTTTCTTTTGAAATTTTGACTCAGGGACTATTTTTGACAATTTGAGAAACTTGGGGGACTGAAACTGCCAATTATGCAAACTTTGCTCATTTTTCATCTGATTTTAAACATTTTGCATCTGAAACATATAAAATGCAATTTTGGAATATTTTCAGTATTTTGATGCATTTCTGAGCATTTTTAAACGTTTTGCAGTTCAGATTTGACTAAAAATGATGAGCATTTACACACTCATCAATCACCAAAAAGCATCCCAATTAACTTACATCTTGGAAATCCCCTTAACTAAAATCCTTCTCAATCAAACAAGAACAGAAAGATGTTCATTAAGGAAATCAGCAATCAGGCCGCAACGAACACACAAGATGGTAACACCAAACTACCAATCACATCAAACAAGAACAAAGAGATTGTTCGGAATCATCATGTTGATGTATACGTGAAGCATTAACCGGAAGCACTTTGTCGATAAACTCATCAGCCTGTGTGAAGATGTCAACCAACGGCTCATAGAAGATCGGTTCTTACATGAGTTTGGAGCCGTTTGACCATTTATTCTTAGAAATCAATCAACCATGCAGTAATTTCACACTTCTTCTCCCCCTCAAGAATTGCATACGGAGTTGCCATTCTTGATTAAGTAAGTGAAAATCATCCGAATGTTCTATTCACACTTCTTTCCCGCAAAATAAGCACATGATGTCGCCATCTTCATTATAATCGAGCAAGTGGAATGAGAAAACAATCAGTGGTAGCCCGGTTCACTTGATGACTGAAGCGCATGGAAAAAGTATGAAGCATGTGGATGAGAATGGTCATTAATGAGAAGATTTCTCTTCTTCCGAAGATAAAGCGCACTGACACGTACACTTTTCTTTTCTTTGAGGAACGAGGCATGAACTGAAGTATTCAAACGTCATAAGAAGATTTCTCTTCTTTGGAAGATAAAGCGCACTGACACGTACACTTTTCTTTTCTTTAGAGAACGAGGCATGAACTGTTGTGTTCATACGTCATAAGAAGATTTCTCTTCTTTGGAAGATAAAGCGCACTGGCACGTACACTTTTCTTTTCTTTAGAGAACGAGGCATGAACTGTTGTGTTCATACGTCATTATCTCTCTCTTTTCAACCTCTCTTGGCAAACATATAATCAACTCCATTATCATTCAGTAGGCTCTTTGTAATGACAGCTGATGGAGAAAACCCAATATGATGAATTTGACCCTGAAGTAAACTAACCCGAACTCGTGACTTAAACTTGCACATATGTAACAAAGAGCGGTGCCGAGACTTCATCCTCCATTGAATCTCTAAGTACTCTATACTCTTCATCCAACCAACCATCAAGTATAAGACGTACATCACCTCTTGAAAATCCACAATTGAATTTGGTACCAGCCCTACTTTGGTAATAGTATCAAGTGAATTTTACAGTTTCCTCCGATCTAAACTCGAAAATTGGATCTTCTACACTGTTGCCGCAATTAGGTGATAATAAATAAACTCCAACTTCACTTTATAGTGCCCGTTCACATGAATCATATACTTCCATAGCCCCTACCAACCTACTTCTAAAAAGTACTAGGAACAAGTTCGAATAATAGTTTTTGCTTCTGAACCTTTAGATCAATAACAACCCACAGAAAATGGAAAAGAAAATGGTGAACCCCCTTAACCCGAGTATGGTGATGTTTTATTGATAGTGAAATTCCTCAATGCAACATCACGAGTCACAGTGTAAGTTAACACCTAAAAGTTCTCCACTACATGCAGAATA